>JAPKLY010003995.1:0-16267 GCA_026898435.1 Prunella vulgaris
TTTCATCATTTTCAGTTTTTTGAAAAACATCTCTCCAAACATCCCTGTAATTCTCTATCACATTTTCATATTATTTTATACTTCCTTCCTCCAGCAATTCTTTGCACAGCTGTATCTTTTTGTTCGTGACAACGAAAGTTATATTTAAATATTTTATCATTTTTTATATAAAATATAGTATATTAATTACTTACTATGCTTTCAATGCAACCCTCTTTTCGATTGACAAAAACTGTAGTGTGTTAATAATCGCATGATGGGGGAAGTATTGGATCCTTAAAAAGAGTACGACACAATTTAAAAAAAGAATAGATAAAATGAAAATATTGTTGTAAATGTATTATAAATTTCATCTGTGAACAGAATAATTAATTATTTGTGAAGGTGATCATAAAATTATAATTTTTATAAAATAAATGTCCATATTTTTAGTGGACGAACAATAGCAAATAAGAAAAATGTGCATATTTTTAATGTACGGAATGTATTTAATAATGTATGAATTTTGCTTAGTTCAAATCTTATGTCCACAAATTTTAATGAATTGAAATAATTCAAGTGATCATAAAACACTACCATTTATATTATTGATCGGTGAAATTCTCCCATTTACTAGCAAGGCTCTTCATTAGTCATAATTATGAGAAAAATGCTAATATATAAGGCTTTCAAAAAATTGTTGTATGAAAATTAATTAGCTGGCTTTTAATCACTTATAATTATGATACAAATTAATGTTAATTTATGAGGTTTTTATCACATTGTATATTTGTGGGAGAAAAAAAAAAGAAAGAAAGATGATATATGGAAATTAATTACTGTTGTTGGCAGTGTGGTTATTAAATGGAAGGGAAGGAATCCATTTGATTTGCTATTTCCCCACAATCTATGTTGAGATGAAAGAAAAAAGAAACGTATGAATTTGTTTGTGTTTTTGTTAAGATAGTGACCGACATGAGTAAAGCTTGGAAATCTATGAAATACATTAGAGCTCTAGCTGATAACAATACTTATTTTTGGATAATTACAAATGAGCCTTCTTGCTTCATTTGTACACATGAATAAGCTAGAAGCTATTTGTTGTTGCTTTCCTATTGGTGCATGCTAGATGACAAATGGTATAATAAAAGGGAAATGATTCCCTTAGCTGGCACTGTAGTCCCTCTATATTGATCTGTTGGATGTACAATTACATCTCCTATTATCTAATTGGGTTTGTCTCTTCCTTGCCGATACTGGTTTGTACATGGGCTCATATTATCATATATGGGTCTATGTTCTATTTTACTACATGAGGCCGAATCGTGCTGCCCTCTATGCATGAACTCGAAATGATTTTTCTTATCAGTTTTTCTTGTAGCAGTGATACACAAACATGTGTGCCTATTCCCCTATCTACCTTGACCTGTACTCCATTTCATTATCTATCTCTATGAAAAAAAATAAAAAACTTCTAATATTATTGGGAAAAGATGTTCACGATAAGCTTATTATGAATAAATTTCAAAAATTTAAAAATTTAATTAAATGTATCATAAATTTTATCAGGTGTATCAAAAATTGAGACTAATATAAAATTTATATTGACCTCAACTTTAGATACATTTAATAAATATTTTGATATACTTAAACCAAATATTTGATATTTTTTAAAACAATTTCATGATAAATTTATCATGAACTATTTTTACACACAATCTACTCAATTCTATTTTGTTTTCGATGAAATCACGTGTATAAAACTTCTGTATTTAATATTTATAATTAATATAATAATATTAATTCATAAATATAACGGTACTATTCAATGAACAAATGTAGTGATATCAATGTGAAAATTTTGATAGGAGATAGACTTTTTTTTTTTTTTTGAGTATGTGGGTGTATGTTTGTTTGAGTGGAGTCGGTATTGTGTGAACAAATTCTATTTTGAAATTGATTTACAATTAATATATTATAAAAAAATAAATAAATATTTAGTATAAAAAATTTATAATGATATTATTAATAATCTTCAAATCTATAACTATATAATAACAAAATCTTATTCCTTTTTTGGAAACTTTATTTATTAGCCAAGTTTTTACTTACTAAATTTGTAAACATATATAATTAATTAATTATTATTAACAATTCATTGAATATAACATAAAGTAAAATTAATTAATAGAACACTAACCTTTCAACTTCTAAATATATATACATGATTATTTTATATTCAAAATATATTAATAGATTACACATAAATAAAAAGACCATTCATCTTCACCACTATTATTACATTCTAATTAATTTACTCCTAAATAGTGTTATTAATATTCTGAAATTCATCCAGTAACCACAATTATTAATATTATTTTCACATCTACAAAAAGAAAACAACTCACATTCACAAAATTGTCAATATCTCATCTTTTTAATAAACATGTAAGTTTACATATGAAAGTAATTTTACGGGTGTAGTATTATTTATAATTGTATAAGTTATTTGTCTTATGTATAATTATTTCAAGAGTTATAGATATAAAAACTAGGTTTTTATTTTTTAACATTATAATTTTTTATTGTTTTGATAAATTTAATTTTCATTAATATACTATATATATTTATCTTTGAATTTATTTAATTTTTTAAATAAATCATATTTTATTTAAAATATTATTTGGTTTAAAAGTTATTTTTTATATTTTTAAATTATATAATTTATATTTACTATTATTTTTAAACTAACAAAATTATCCAAGACTTAAAAGATAATATCAAATGTAAAATAGAAAATAAAGATCATTTTAAAACATATGTACCAAACATATTTTGAAAATATGTTTATAGATCACATCAATAATTTATCTGAAAATGCAAATTTAGACCTAATTTTTTAAATTTATTTGTTATAATATTTTTTTATCATAAACTCAATTGGTTGAAGTTCTCTTTTCTCCCTTTAGGTGCAAGGTTCAACTCATTGCTCTTATGCTATTCTTTTTATTTTTTAATATTTTATAAATTAAATTATTACTCCTTACGTCCTACAATTAATTGCACACTTTTAATATAAAATGATATGAGACCTACGCTTATTAATAAAAAATTATCACTTTTAATAAGTGATAATATTTTTGTTAGAGTGGCTATTATTTTGTATTAGATTTTTATCACTTTTATTAAAACTTTATCAAATTTAAAAAATAATAATTTTTTATTAATAAGTGACAGATCTCATGTAATGAAGCAATCTCCTATAAATTTTTTCCTTAACTTTATCCAATATTCATATTTTTACACAAATTGTCATTACTTTTACACTAAATCCAACTAATTTTATTATTATAATATTATCATTTGACACATCACACTTACTCATTACACACTTTTCTTATAAGTTATGCATATTTTAGTGATAATATATACATTAAAAAAAAATTACACATATCTCTCGTCACCTTTATACATTATTATACTATGAAAAAAATTAGCGTTTATATTTATTTAAATTTTTTATAATTTGTTACAATGAATTTTTTTTAGTATTTATAAAATATGTATATGCATAATATTTTTATCTATTAAAATGTTGACAACACCTTATTATTATGACTAATATTAATAAATTTTAAAATGTGAAGGTAAATATATAACCAACACAACACGTTATGTTATGACTAATATTAATAAATTTCAAAAAGGAGAGAATAAATATATTACAGACAACACACATTATGCTATGACTAATGTCGATAAATATCAAACTACGAAGGTAAATACATTAAAAACACACATATATAAATAACCTATAGTTAACTTATTAGGGAGTTAACAAAGTAAAGATTTTTTTTAAAAAAAGCCATTAACTAATCTTGACATAAGAACCTATGGCACCTCTATTTCTTCTTCAGAAACTCGAAAACTTTGATCTATAAAATTTGGATTCACTGCCAAATTATTAGCGTTTTCGTAACTAGAATCCTTGAAACCGTGTCCAACATTTTCTTCAACATCTGCGGTGGGTGATGGGACAAGACGACCAATTTTCTTCATCTCTCTGCTTTTACCCCATAAAACCACATACAATCCGCAAACTATTATTACAGCCCCTATCACGCTGTAATAATAACATAATAATTAATTAATCAACTAATTAATATAATTTAAAAAGAAAATTTGAATTAATATACATTACATACCTTCCAAGGTACAACTGCTCATCCAGAAAAAGGGATCCTGCAAGAGCAACAACGACCAGCAGCAATGGATTGAAAACTGACACGAATAAGGGCCCTCTCATCCTTACGGTTGACATTATGCACACCCACATCAATCCCGACCCAATTATTCCCTACATTTAGATGCACGACGCCAATTAAATAAATCGAATAAATCAAATTTAAGCATCTGATTAAAATAATAGTGGACCTTCTATTTACTTTTCTTGTTTATTTCAATTATTATAATGAAAGTTTGGGAACAAAATCAGAAAACAAGTGGTAAAATTTAAAAAAGAGAAATGAACAGTGAATGAGTTAATTTTGTATGTCCATTTTGGACAAATAAAAATTGAAGAATATGAGGGATTTAACTCGGGTCAGAAAGATTACCCAATTTTATAATCTATTGTAGTAAACACTAGATAAAGGTATGTTATTAATAACACATTTTTATCAAACAAAATAAACTCAACCTATATATCTATTTTTATATAATAGATCTTATTAAGTAGTTCTGCTGGATTAACAACACGATTTGGATCCCCTTCATTTAATATTTCCTCAATTTCCTTTATTCAGTGTAAATGTCACTTATTATTATAGATTTCATATATGTATATATTTATTAAATATTTTAATTATGCATATATACCTATGATAATGATGACATTTACACTGAATGAAGGAAATTGAAGAAATATTAAATGGAGAGGATCTGACTCCATTAACAACATATATGAGGTACCGTAAAAGCCGCGGCAAGAAGTCTAATGTTCCGTCCAAGTTGCCATTGTGTCCAATATCTTTCTACACAAAGAGCATAAATTACAGCTTGAATTGATCCCATGATTGAGATGAGTGCGGTGCTTGAATAGGGACATGGATATGCTTGACTCATTTTAGTCTGTCATTAGAAAAGAACAAATTGATTGAGAGTGAATTTTATACTGAAGTGATTCATATCATAAACTACTTTTTTAATAAGTTCACAAAAATAAATTCATATAAAAAAATTTGTATCACAAAATAATTCATATCATGAACAATACTTTACCAACGATTTAATATATGCATTTTAATTTTGATATATAATATTAAATAAACTTTTTTTTGTATTGATTCTTTAAATTTTACTTTTATTCATATTGAGTATGACTAATAAAATTGTATATTAATATGTATGTTTTTCTCAAACTTTAACTTTTATTAAATTTTGAATTCAGAGGAAAAATATACTGCCTATATTTTGACGAAAGATTAGTACTCCGCCCCACTTTCAAATATATGTTTAGTTTGTTTTTTCAAATAATTTTTTTACCATACAATCATCACTTAATTTATGAAGGTAAAAATTTACGTGTGATCGTCAAATAACATGAGATTACACAAATTCACATTTATTTCCTGCCAATGTGATAATTAATTATGTCCAATTCATATCTCATTCAGCTGTCTCATATCATTAGACGGGCGGTCTCATACAATACTAACTCATTTATTAATCCATATGCCATTGACTCTACATTAACAAACAACCACTCAATTCCCAAATCGACCATACAATACTCCAAAATACCTTTACTTTATCTGTTTTATCCAATAATTTTTAAATTCGTACTGACCATCAAACCGGTCAATAACTAGGTCACTAATTCACTAGTCCAACCGGTTGGAATCATATATATATATATATATATGGGTGGATTCTTGTGAACCCTAGTTCACATGGACTTATATCACTGTTATATATATAAATTATTATTGTTATAAAAATATACTTAATTTTCTTATAATATTGATACTATACATGAATAAAAGTGATAGTTGATAAAATCGAGTCCACCCGAGTTATATATATATGTGTGTGTGTGTATTTTTAATTATCATAAATTGTTAATATTACAACAAAAAATTCTATAAAATTATAAAATAGAATGCATATTATTTATTAAACACAATATATACATAACTTGAATTTTTGTTTAAATATATGTATTGAATCGTGAACTAAAATTATATTTCTTTATTGATTTTTCAAAAAAAAAAAAAATAGTAAGCAACTTACTTTGACATCTGGGATATATTTTTCTATTTTTATATTATAATTAAATGATAGATATTCCACATTGGCTGGTCTTTGTCATCCAATTGTAATTATATATTGATTATAGTCAACTCTTATGGTTAGTTAATATTTATATATACTATCTCCCATGATTATAGATAATTTTTATAAGTAGTTTATACTTGTATATATTGAATTCTCATCACTTCTCTAAATATATATTAAGTTAATTTTTTTTTTTAAATGAAACATAAAATTAAAATTTTGGTTTACCGGCTCAATTCAATTTTGACCGATTTAATTTACAGCGATTTTTATGAAATCGTTATGGATTATGAACCCAATCAGAACTGAGATCGAAATCGCAATTTTTAAAACTTTGACTTTATCTACATTTTTTCAGAACTAATTAAAACCAAATGAATGTATACTTTTTGGGATGGAGTGATCAGTGTTTTATTGTTTTTAATTAGGACTAACCTGAAAAATATAAGAAAGTGAAGTACATAGGCAAGCACCTAGGGCCAAGAAAAGGCCCAGAATGTAACTGGACTTGTGGTGGGTTGACTCAGCCACGTGGCCACCTGATTGTCGAGTCTTGTTCATCAGGTCAAAGTGGGTTGACCAAAAATTGATTTTAAAACCCTTGTAAAAAGTCAAAAGCATTGCCCCTCCTATGCATATTAATGTTCCAAACACCTTTGCTTTACCCGCCACCGTCCCTATGTTCAACCCTTCAATCCTAATTTTCAAAATATTTTTATTTATATGGAAATTAAATATTTTAGTGTGTATAAAAAAATTAATTAAATCATCAAATTTAAAATATTGTATAATTACCGAAAGAGTATTGCGAGGACGAAGGTGACGGCGGGAATGAGATTGGCCATAGCAGAAGCATATGTAGCTGAGGTTAACTCCAAGCTCGATGCATATAAGTTTTGAGCTATTGATCCTCTGCAATAATCACACAATTATATATAATTAAATATATATATATATACATATAATTATAATTTTAGATTCTTTTTATATATATTTTCTTACAAAAAAACACTTGGTTAATTTGAATCGAGGAAAAAAAAGACACCAAAACTAAATTTATTATAGAAGAAATTATCTTGAAATAATTAAAAAATTCTTAAATTAGTAAAAAAAGGAACATTTAAATCTCTTTGTTGATAAATTTATCTTTTAAAATATTGCATTTATGACTAATTAAAATAAGAAAGAGATCGTACACATGGACTGGAAACAATGAGTAATTAGATAATTAATTACTTTGCAGATCTGGGTCGCTGACATTTCTTAGACGAAGGACAAATATTAGGACCCATTTGAACAATTAATATGAAAAAAAAATCGCTAATATATTTTTTTTTTCAAACATTGAGAAGCAAAGTATCAATAATATAATTATATATTCACAATGAATTTGCACCAACACAGTTATTTTCATACATTAGGAAGGTGTTTCGCTCGATTTTTATTTATCGATAAATGTTAGAAGTTAGTTCACCTTTATAAAATATTTAAAAGTTTATAAGTTTTCAAGTGTTTGATAAAATAAAATGTCTAACTATTTATAAGATCTTAAAATAAGCTTCTAACATTTTATAAATTGCAATATTCTAACTTATTTTTCTCACCACCTAAAGTCCTCCACCCATCTTACCCTAGACACTGTCACCACTCCCCAACACATATTTTAACATAAAAAAAATAAAAAAATATTTATTTTTAAAATTAATTTCTTTAAAATTATGAAAGAAATAATAAGTTGTATTAGCCAAATACTTCAACAACTTATAAGTTACTTAAAAATAAATATCTTATAAGCTCTTAATTAAAATAAATTATAAGATATTTATAATAAATCTAGTCACACCCTTCAAATTATGAGTGGGTATTATGTGCGTAATACACACAGAAATAAGATCAGTATGTAACAATTTGATTCAACTCAAATTGTCAATAAATGGATAGTTCGAATCAAATCACAATTCTAATCAATTTAAAATTGATATACAAGTACGAATTCTATTTTTTCATGTTTATTACGCTCATAATATTTTGTCCTAAATGTTCTACTACTACATACTCATGATTGAAAATATCGAGTAATTTTGAAGATGACCAAATATCGACCATGTAGATCTAATTTCATGCATACACATGCTATCGATACATATCAACTCTAACTTACCCAAACAATGCACTCACGAATGCTTGCAAGACGATCATCCATGTCAATTTGGGTCTGCTTTTCCTGCCAATTAGTAATAAACATAAACTATAATCTTCAGTCACATTAATTGCAACAATAACATTTATTTGCAAAGTTAGTGAAAAAGCTTTTAAAGGGTTCAATAAATGAACCAAAATCATTAATATATATTGTAACAAATTAACTGAGCACCTACACAAACACACATTTATTGTATCATTGCACACACACATATGCATGTCAACATGAAATTAATTGCATATAATTATAATAAAAGTAATAAAATTAAAAAATGAATACCTTTCAAAGAGAAGGGCAAGAGGGAGGATAACAACGGATGCAAACATGAACCGGTAAGCAATCAAAACAGAGAGAGTCATGCCATTGTTTGCACACAATTTGTAGAAGATATTCACTATAGCCAGTGCTACTTGCACTGTTATCATTATTATCGTTGGCTTTAAACCACTTAACATATCACTAACTCTTCTCATTTTTACCATAATTATATATGTGTGCTTCCAAGGTAAAAAAAAAAAAAAAGGCAGAGAAATTATATCAGAAAAATATTTGAGGAAGGTAAGTGGCAATGATAATGGACAAGAAATGTAGTGTGTGAGTGTGTGTATAAATAGAGAGAGGTTATTCAATAAATTACAAATGACAGAGTATATATATGAATTTACAATAGTTGTTGCCAACTGAGGTTTAATGTATGCAGTAACTTTGATTCTCCAATTTTTTTTTTTATATAGGCGTGATTAATGTTTGGGTATTGATGGAAATAATTAATATGTGAGGATAATAAGATAATAAAGATAAACAAGTAATTTTTGGTTTCACATATTAAGATATCCCACATTGTTAGTAAGTGTGGTCTTGGGTGCGCTTATAAGTCTGGACAATATTCTAACTTACAACCTGAGTTTTAAGTGTAGAGTTAGACCTTCATACATGGTACCAGAGTCACCTCTCTACTCGATGTGTGGATGGTCTTCGGTAAGCTTATAAGGTTGGACAATTATCTCACTTACAATTTGAGTTTTAAATATAGATCAGTTAGGCCCAAACATAACAAATCCGAGCGGCTTAGTCAAAGCGAATAATATTATATTAATAACAACATGGAAGTTTATTTGGAAATATAAAAATAGTTTTAGAATTATAGGTTCGAGACAAATTTAATAATGGTATGTCCACAAATTTTAATGAATTGAAATAATTCAAGTGATTATAAAACACTACAATTTATATTATTGAAAGGTGAAATTCTCTCATTAACTAACAAAGCTTTTCATTACTCATAATTATGATAAAAAAATGCTAATATATGAGGCTTTTATCTCATATTATAATTGAAAAAAAAATGTTGTGTGAAAATTAATTAGCTGGCTTTTAATTACTTATAATTATGATACAAATTAATGCTAATTTATTATGTTTTTATCACATTGTATATATGGGGAGAAAAAAATTGGATAATATATGGAAATTAATTACTGTTGTTGGCAGTGTGGTTATTAAATGAAGTGGAAGGAATCGAGGTGATTTGCTATTTCCCCACAATATATGTTGAAATGAGAAAAGGAAACGTACATATGATTTTTTTTTTTCTTAGCGGTGATACAGAAATACGTGTGCCTCTCCCTTGTCTGTACTCCACTTCATTATCTATCTCTGTGAGACTGAGAAAAACTAAAGACTCCTAATTCTATTTTGTTTTGAATGAAATCACGTGTATAAAACTTGTTTATTTAAGTTTATTTGTAATTAATATAATAATATTAATTTATAAATATAACGCGTATTATTAAATGAACGAATACAGTGATATTAATTTTATATGGTGAAAATTTTGATAGGAGATTGACTTTTTTTTTAATTTTAGTATGTGCATATATATTTATTTGAGTGGAGTCAGTATTGTGTGAACAAATTTTATCTTGAAATTAATTTATAATTAATATTTTATAAAAAATAATAAATATTTTTGTTAGTATAAAAAATTTATAATGATATTATTAATAATCTTCAAATAAATTTAATGATAAAACTTTCTACATAAAAATTTGGCTTAATTGCAAATTAAATCACGATTTTTTTCAATTTTGCATTTTAAGCTAAAATTTTGAATTTTGTTAAAAAAACTTCAAGTTAACTTATTTTTGCAATTAAGACTTACGGGGCAGATTTGCTTTTGCCCGAAGTTTACGTGGTGTCTACGTGTCAATTGACTATAAAAAACTTAAATTACATGACAAAAGGTAATAATTTCATGACATTTTATGAATTGTATTTTAAACTAAACTTTTGGATCATGTTAAAATAAAATTAATTTTTTTTTTTTGATTAAGGATTACAAATTGAAATTCTAAATTCCAAATAATTTCAAATAAAAATATGTGAAATGAAATTAAAAAGTAAGGTTTTGAGAAATTATTTGGAATTTAAAATTTCAATTTTATTTTTTTTACGTATTTTAATTCCAAATAAAAATATGTGAAATGAAATTAAAACGTAAGATTTTGAGAAATTATTTCGAATTTAAAATTTCAATTTTAAGTTTTTTCACGTATTTTCTTTTTTTGAGCGTCATTTATTTAGAATTTTAAATTTTAATTTTAAATTTTTTCACATATATATTTTTTTTTGCGAATCATTGCCTCGTCTACGTAATGTAAGCAACGCGGAGATAAATGTGTTTGTGATCCCTAATCGAAAAAAAAATTAAATTTAAGTTTTTATTTTTGACATAATCCAAAAGTTTGGTTTAAAATGCAATTTATAAAAATGTCATGATTTAAATTGCAATTAAGATTATAATCTTTTGCCATGTAACTTAAGTTTATTATGGTCAACTGCCACGTAGACTTCGGGCAAAAGCAAATCTGTCCGCAAGTCTTAATTGCAAAAATAAGTTAACTTGAAGCTTTTTTTAATAAAATTAAAAAATTTAGCTTACAATGCAACATTGGAAAAAAATCGTGATTTAATTTGCAATTAAGCCTAAAAATTTTGCTTATATGTTTAGGTTCTATTCTACCCATTAAATATGCGGAGGGAAAAGAATGAACAAAGATTAATAGTAAAATTATAAAAAAATAAAAATTAAATTGAATTTCTTAGTTTATAATAAGAGCAATGCGATTCTTCCGATGTTTGGGGAAAAAAGAAGGGAGCGGATCCTCTGCTGGGTTGATAAACCAGCAAATGATGCTGGGGTTTTAAACGATGCCGCTTCCACTTTAATTTGTTTCTCGCTTCCATCTTAATTTAAATCTTAATTTTTTTTTGTTCCGCTTCCACTTTAATTTGTTTATCGCTTCCACCTTAATTTAAATCTTTTTTTTTTTTTGCTGGAAACAAGATTTGCCCCCATTTATTTATGGTATAAAAAAATCTCGTGACCTAAAAAATATATATCCAGTTGAATTTACTGAGAATTGTGGAAAGTTAGAGCTTATGGAATTTAGAATTTAAAAATATATATCATATCTTTTGGTTGCCCTAAAAATATGGAGAAAAAAAAATAGAAATTGAATCAGCCCAATTACTGAAGATATGAAAAAAAATTAAATTAAGTCCGCTCGTCTTTTTAATCTGCATACTTTTGTAAGTTTTTTTTTAATTAATTTATGTTTCAATTGTTATGTGAAACCATAAAAAAAATCTCGTGACCTAAAAAATATATATCCAGTTGAGTTTACTGAGAATCGTGGGAAGTTAGAGTTTATGGGAAGTTATAATTTAAAAATATATATCATCTAAAAAAATGGAAAAAGAAAAAATAGAAATTGAATCAGCCAAATTACTTAAAGATATGAAAAATAAATTTAAATTAAGTCAGCTCGCCTTTTTAATCTGCATACTTTTGTAAGGTTTTTTTTTTTATCAGTTTATGTTTCAATTGTTATGTGAAACTATAAAAAAATCTCGTGACCTAAAAAATATATATCCAGTTGAGTTTACTAGAATTGTGGGAAGTTAGAGTTTATGGGAAGTTAAAATTTAAAAATATATATCATCTAAAAAAATGGAGAAAGAAGAAACAGAAATTGAATCAGCCCAATTACTGAAGATATGAAAAAAAAATCTAATTAAGTCCGCTCGGCTTTTTAATCTGCATACTTTTGTAAGTTTTTTTTATCAATTTATATTTTAATTGTTATCTGAAACTATTTACTGAAAAAATGAAACAAATTAATATGGAAGCGGCGTCGTTTAAAACCCAGCACCATTTGCTGGTTTATCACCCAGCATAGGATACGCTCAAAAAAAAAGGAACCATCCACCATACTTTAAATGAAAAAAAAAACGACCAGTCCACCATTATCAATTAACTGTCACCATTACTATATTTTTAGGCAGAGTTTGGTCTAACGAGGTGAAATAAGTGTAACATTTATTGTCTAAGGTTGGAGTATTTATTATATTTTTAATACAAATTTCTTTATAATTTAAATTTTTTTATATTTAATCTTATATATACTAAGTGCACCATTTAATTTAAATATGATTTTGAAATGTTATTTTTATTATTTTAAAAAATTATTCTTATTTATAGTACAAAGTAAATTTATTTTAATTAAATATTTTACTATAAATAAAATAATTTTAATAATAATAGAATTATTTTGAAAAATACAATTGCATGGTGGATTAGTAGAATAGATACTCTCACAATCGTTATTCTAATAAGAATAAAATATTGTATACACTATTTTTATGATATAAATTATTGAAATTTATGAAATGTTTTTTTAAGTTTATTAAAAATAATTTATGATAGGAATAACTTTAACATAAAATCTATTTTTTAATAAGTGTTAAGTACACTTAGTTCTAAAAATACATTCAAAATAGAAATGATATAACTGTACAAATTTAATTAGCACGAGATACAGACTACATAGTATTCAATTTCACTTATTTAAAATAGAAATTTGCAGGAATTATTTAAATATTTTAATTATATTATAGTGGTTAATTTTTTTAAAGAGATTTGGAAACATATAAACAAAGAGTAAGAGTGGATGTCATGCCTAGGCTAGATAGACTAATAAAAATTAATATTATACAAATATTTTATATTTATACATTGTGCATAGTTATATATTAATTACTTTATAATAGAATAAATCTCTAGTTATCTATCGTAAACTTAATTTTTTAATTATTAATATACATATAAAGTTTCTAATATATCATGTTTTTATTTGGGGTGGATGGTACGACATACCGAAATTTTTTTCGCTATACCGTTACCGTACCAAAATTTTTTATATCGAAAATCATACCATTGTCATATCGAAAATTTCAATATACTGAAATTTCGATATTGAAAAATATCATACCATTTTTATACCGAAATTTATATATCTATATACCGTTCTCGTGTCGAAATTTTCGATACGACACCATACCGTACCGAAAATTTCAATAAATTTAATATTTTTCGATATGATAAGTGCGGTATACCAATATTTTCGATATTTCCACCAACCATAATAATGTACAACAACAGTAATTTATACTAATAATTGCATATAGAATTCACATAAATTTGAACACTACGTGTGTTACAATGAAATACGACAACTTTATTTAAATTGAGTAAAAATCCTAATGGTATATGCATGTAAAGACCCCCACGAACCTCGCTTGCCTGAGAATATCTATCTTCTTCCATATCCATCCCCTCCTCCACCTTCACTTTTACTGCCTCCCATATTCTGCCGTGATGGCTGCGGCAGCGGCGGCGTCATGTCGATCTGCACTTGATTCTCCGGCATCAACCGTGACATTTTCTTCAATTCCTTGCCTTTTCCCCCACAACACAACGTATAGCCCCCCAATGATCAAAATGCCCCCCAGCACCCTGCCATTACACAAGCGTCACTACACATGCATATTGGAACACTTTAAACCCAAATAGAAAAAGAAAAAAAACCATATAATCCGAGATGCAGCTTCTCTTCAAGAAACAAAGATCCAGCAATGGCCACCATCACAAGCTGAGTCTGTGTTGTAAATGTGGGCCTCTTTCACCGGAATTGGGCCTAATTTGTTCAACTACAAAAGGGCACCCACACACACACAATTATATCAATATACATAAAAAAGAAAAGCACACATATCTCTCGTCACCTTTATACAAAATTATACAATGAAAAAAAATTAGTATTTATATTTATTTAAAAAATTTATAAATTTGCTACAATGAAGATTGTGTAGTATTAATTAAAATATGTATCTGCATAATATTTTTATCTATTAAAATGTTGACAACACCTTATATTATGACTAATGTTAATAAATTTTAAAATGCGAGGTAAATATATTACGAACAACACACGTTATGTTATGACTAATGTCAATAAATTTCAAAAAGGTGACGATAAATATATTACAGACAACACACATTATGCTATGATTAATGTCGATAAATATCAAACTACGAAGGTAAATACATTAAAAACACATATATAAATAACCTATAATTAACTTATTAAGGAGTTAACGAAGGAAACATACATTAAAAACACATATATAAATAACCTATAATTAACTTATTAGGGAGTTAACGAAGAAAAGATTAAAAAAAAAAGCAATTAGCTACTCTTGACATAAGAACCTATGGCGCCTCTCATTCTTCTTCAGAAACTCGAAAACTTTGATCTATAAAATTTGGATTCACTGTCAAAATATTAGCAGTTTCGCAAACAGAATCCTTAAAATTGCGTCCAACATTTTCTTCAACATCTGCGGTGGGTGATGGGACAAGACGACCAGTTTTCTTCATCTCTCTGCTTTTACCCCATAAAACCATATACAATCCGCAAACTATTATTACAGCCCCTATCACGCTGTAATAATAACATAATAATTAATTAATCATCTAATTAATATAATTTAAAAAAAAATTCAATTAATATACATTGCATGACACATACCTTCCAAGGTACAACTGCTCATCTAGGAAAAGGGATCCTGCAAGAGCAACAAGGACCAGCAGCAATGGATTGAAAATCGACACGAATAAGGGCCCTCTCATCCTTACGCTTGACATTATGAACACCCACATCAATCCCGACCCGACAATTCCCTACATTCAGATGCACAACGCCAACTAAATAAATTGAATAAAACAAATTTAAGCATCTGATTAAAATAATAATGGACCTCCTGTTTATGTGTCATTATCGCATTCGCGACAATCCTATGTATTATAATCAATTTTGGTAGAGTTAAACCATAATTTTTGTTAGAGTTCATTTACTTTATGGTCATGTTTACTTCATTAGGGAGTGTTAATTAAGGATAACTAAAATTTCATAGATAAAGGTCTATAATCATTCATACATAGGTTGTTTACTTTTCTTGTTTATTTCAATTGTTATATTAAAAAATTGGGAACACAATCAGGAAACAAATGGTAAAATTTGAAAAAGAGAAATGAACAGTCACTGAGTTAATCTTGTCCACCCATTTTGGACGAATAAAAATTGAGGAATAAGGGGGTTTTTAACCCAAATCAGAAGGATTACCCGATTTTATAATTCATTGAAGTAAACACTTAGATAAATGTGTTATTTAAATAACACATCTTTATCAAATAAAATAAACGAAGTATATATATATATATATATATATATAAATATATATAATAGGTCTTATTAAATAGTTCTGTCGTATTAACAATATGAGGTACCGTAAAAGCCACGGCAAGAAGTCTAATGTTCCATCCAAGTTGCCATTGTGTCCAATTTC
>JAPKLY010003996.1:0-16252 GCA_026898435.1 Prunella vulgaris
AGTTTTGCTCGCCTCTTTTGTGGAAGTAGACGAGCAGCTAGCGAGCATCTTTGACTTGGCCATGTAGACGTGTTGTCTTAACTTTCATCTGTACGCACCTGACTCAATCATGCTCGCATCATTAATGCCTTAATCATGTTATGCTCGCCTTTAATCCGATAATGCTAGTTCGTCTATCAATAATAATTGAATTGGGTTTTTAGTCAATTTATCCCATGTTTTATTCATTGTTCTTCCGGTATTTATATGTGAATCAAAAGATTAATAATAATAACACGAAGATCATATTATCCGTATATTCTCAAAATCAACGAATTTTATGATTGCATCGCTTTCTCATTGCGTCAGTTGGTATCATGAGTCAGTACGATCATGTGGGTTATCAATGATGACACATGATTACACTGATATAGATGAGGAATTTGATTTCCTTTGGTCTCAGTTGGATGCCGCTGTTGATGGAATTTTTGGCAGCTATTACCACAGAGACGTGTACACACCGATAATCTTGCCTCCAATGTCCCATAGTTTTGGCAACCTTAATGGCCGCCGCCACAACCACCAACAGTTGCAACCTCCGTCATCAGCTTGACCATCACTGAAAAGTCGCACGACTGACTAGCGATTTGTGTTCGCACATAAATGCACTTTCATACAAGTGTATAGGATCATGTAGTGGTAAGTTGACCAAGTTATAAATATTGAATCCACAGGAAGCAATGAGACAATCTAATCCTAAGATTTATCTTATTTGTGGAATAAAATAACAAGAATGAAATTACAAATTTGGTTTCTATCTAAAGACTAATTAAAGCAGAAATTGACTAACTAACTACTACTTAAAATGCAAGAATTTAAATGAATCAAGAATATGAAAATAATAACCTAAACTAAAACATGTGGGAGTGATGAGATGCTTCAGGTGAATTCGGTTATAAGTCAATCACTGACAATTCCTAAAAGTTCTATCATCAAATTCATTTGAAAAGTGAACCAGACAGACTACCATATCAGAATATAAACTCTCATTTACACCCTCAAGACCCTTAATTATTTTGTTCTCAGTATCTAAGCATCTCTCGATGTCATATGAACTTTAACCCTTAACTTAGGATTTATTATTATCAAATTAATATTTTTACCCTTCTCACTCAACTCTCGTATCTTGTAATCAGAATTCCAATATTCATATCATATAATAAATTTCTAAGCAAAATAATAATCAATTGCAGACGTTCACTCAACAAAGTCCTTTAACTCAATAGTTTAAGAGAATTACGGTAACAAATTCATAACTTCCTTCACCAAAAGCAAAAGGACTTAGCTCATGGCTAATGAGTAAACAAGAATAAATGAAACAATACGCATTAAATAAAATAACATCAATATGAAAAGAATAAGCATAATACTACTAAGAATAAATTGAATGAAAATAACTTGCATAACACTAAATTGAAATTCAAATAAATCTCCAAGTATTCTAAAAATAAATGCACACCAACATAAAGAATACTCCTAATGAATAAAAATTAAAGAAAGAATTCTGTGTTGTCAATCCCTAATCTAATGCGTGAAAAACCCTTAAAATCTACTAACTACTGCCCTATTTTAATTGCCTAATGTGTGCTGTGTTTCGTAAACCTACTGCCTAATCTAATCTAATACGACTCCTCCATCCGAAAACCTATAGAAGGAATATATATACTTCCAATGCACACGTTCCATTTTCTCAGCAACAAAAATGGGCCAAATGTATTTGAAATAGTATGGGCTTAATAAATAAAAGAGGAGAGGGCCCAAACTTCCTTTTGAAACAAAATTTGGGCTTAACCAATTCAAATAGGAAAGACTAATCTGGCCCAATGTTTCTTGCCTCATTACCAGAGAAAGGGGCAGTTACGGCAAAAAGTGGTGGCTTCAATTGACGGTTTCCAGCAAGATAACAGGGGCGATTGAGTGGTGGATTCAGTCGGCGTGAATCCATGGTGTCAGAAGCAACAACCATCGATAAGAGCAGTGGCCGATGAGAGTGTGGCTTCCCTTTCGATGCGACGGCGGTTATAAACAGTTTCGGTGGTGGACTCCAACTACTGGTTTTGTGGTCAACAACTGTTGACGAACTCCGGTATAGAATTGAAGGTGTTGCTTCTTCGGTCGCAGGTGCTATTTCCAGATGTATAGATGGTCGAGAATGTATAGATGGTCGAGAATGAAACATGGGCACGATTCCAGCTTTGAGCGGCAGTTTCCAATTGGCGACCAGGATTGGAGGCAACGACAGCTTTCAATAGCTTCCAGACGGTCACTCCGGTGAGAATTGGTTTTGGTCGTGGTGCGGAGTGTGAGCAGAGGTGTGGTGTCCGACAGAGCAGTGGAGTGTTTGTTAATGGTGGTGTGAGGCAGATGTTAGGGATGCTTTCGAACGGATATGCGCACAGTGTTTGTTAACAAGGCTTATAAAATTATACTCATTAATCAAATGATAAAAAATTTGATTAAATTATTGAAATCACTTAATTAAATGAATAATAATTTTTTAATGTAGCTCAAACAACAATTAATGAAATAGATAGTAATTAAGGCCCTAAATGCGTGCAAAATTCTAAAAATTCATGTCTACATGAGCACAAATTGATGCAAATATGATCCTGATCACTCCCCCAAACCAGAGTATTGCTCGTCTCGAGCAATGAATCGATCAAGCCAAAGAGAAATATTTGAATCAATTAGTGATCATCATATTATCAAGTTGCATACAACACAAGCTCATACGTGTTCAATCAAGTCTGCTCATCATATCAACTTCGAGTATAGTTATCAAGATAAACACATCAAATCAACTCAACTCATCACAATCCTCCGGTAGTGTATCACTCATCACTCAAGTGTATGGATTCAATTTCAGCACTCAATGTCACTCTCAATAGCTGCACTACCATAAGCTTGCTTATTGTCTATATTTCCCACTATTGTAAAAATAAGTCAATTGCAAATCAATGAGAACTTTTTATTTGGTTGTAATGTTAGCTATTTGTTTAAGGTAGGAATCTTTTGATAAAAGTGACTTAAAGGGTTAGTAGAGTAGAAAAATTCTAACATTCTACCTCTTTGAGACTCACATATAGCATTCAACACATTCCACACTCTACACTTCGCTTCATTTTTTTTTTCTTTTCCTCCTTTTTTTTCATTCTTTTATCAACATCACCTTGCATTTTGAGACAAGGTTCCAACCATTTTTTTTCCTTTTCAGATTTTTTTCACCAACTATTCCCTTTTTTTTCTTCTCAACACGATTCCCAGTACTTCCCAATCAACAAAATTAAGCTCTACTCTCCCTTGGGTGAACAAGGCTATCCAAGATAAATATCTTAAATAGGCTGCCAAGAAAATAGGATATAAGACTCAAACGTGCTGACTAGGGAATTAATGAACTCAGATAGGGACAATATGACAAAGTGACTCATGCAATTCAAGGATGGCCTCATCTCATTTTTGCAAAATTCTTACTTTGTGTAATCTCAAATCAGACTCAAGGCAAGTTTTAGAGTGACAACATACTAAGAGGACCACACAATCAAGAAAATTTCATCTCTTTAAAATGAACAGGAATCGACTCAAGTCTCACAGGCAATGTGATTGTGACAAGTTTTATTGACTCAAAATTATCTCATCTCAACTCCTAGCATCAAAGCATCAATGACTTACATCCTCTACTCGAACACAATGAAAACTCGGGTGTACTTCACTCAACAATACAATTTATGCACTTCTCAATCCAATATTACCCTATTCACACCTTATTGTTGATGAAATAATAGATGTGCATGCTTAAGGAAGAAATTAATTAAGTCCGGATTTACGTGTCCAAAAGAATTGATCGAGCACGAAGAAAGAAAGAGATCGAAGAAAGCTGTGACGAGTCACCAGCTATTAGTGAATCAGGCTGTTGACGAGTCAACAGCTTATAGTGAAGCAGGTAGCTGTTCAGCAGCTTATAGTAAAGCAGGCTGTTGACTAGCAGCTTATGATGAAGCAGGCTGGTGACGATCCA
The DNA here is from genome assembly GCA_026898435.1 of Prunella vulgaris. NCBI lineage: Eukaryota > Viridiplantae > Streptophyta > Magnoliopsida > Lamiales > Lamiaceae > Prunella > Prunella vulgaris. The sequence continues at coordinate 4,055 of JAPKLY010003996.1, forward strand.
GCAACTTGTATTTTCTATATAATGTAACCGAATTCATTTGAATAAATGATACGAAATTCATTTTCATAATGAAGTCTTACAAAATACCGACGTGCTTATCCTAAATATCCTACATGCTTATTATTCCAACTTATTATTGGTGTAATCAAGAGTAATTATAGCCACATAATTGTGCTTACGAAAATTACATCAAGAGTTTGGCGCTAGAGGAAGGGCCCGAACCTCTGATTTAAAGATTTTCTGAAAAATGAGTTGAAGAAGTTAATCGATCTAGAACGCACATATGTTCGGGTAAATTGCTGAAAAACTAACGAATCTGTACATACGAGGCTAGAGGATCGATTAAACTCATTGTTTTTAATTATAAATTATCGAGTGTTTAAAGGAAAGGTTGGGTTTATTGCCGAGATGTGGCTATTGAAGGGCACCGAAGATGTTTAAAAAAAAAATTTAACTGTCATCCGAATCAAGAGAGGACAGCCCACATATCTGTTGTCTAAATCACAACGGCGCCACCCCCATCATCTTCTACGTTCGCACAGGCGATTAAATTCGAAGGTATGTGTTGCTGCACCACTTATGTATCAGAGGGACAGGGCCAAACATTGTATAGTGACACCCACAAAAGCAGCAAACTCCATCTTGCCAATTGCCGTATTCGAAGCTTGAAGGTTTGTTGAAGAATTGAAGCGGCTGCTTGTTAATTTCGAAGTCAGTGCAGGGTGTTTATTATGAAATCGATATGTATAATTTATTTTATTGATTTGAATTGGGCCCTACAAAATTGCTGATAAGTCTTGGATTTTATGGCGGCCACCGTCATTCGCACAATAAGATGCACCGACGTGGGAGCTGTTTGCCGCGAGAGTTGTTCGCCACCCAGGAGATAGTAGCCGAGAGGAACTGCTTTTCCGTGGAGCTATTCGCCTAAAAATAAAAGGAGTTGCTCGCCCTCGACAAACATAACGAGTTGTTCACCCAACGAGTTGTTCGTGGAAGATTGATGCTAGCCCATAAGTAGCTGTTCACCAAAGCCTATAGGGACCTGCTCGCCTAAAGACCCAAAATGGATTAATCGAAGGGCTGTTCACCATGGACGCACACGGTTGTTCGTGGAGGGATTTATTTTCGTGTACAACTGCTCATGTCCATCTGTTCATTTACACGCAAATTTAGGTTGCTCGCGCCTCAATTAATTACGCCATTTGAGATGAAAGTTACGCATGTCTCTGTTCTTCATGTATACAAGATGTTTGCGCATGCAGGACTCTTCGACAATTATGCAGCTATTCGCGGCCAGAATTGGTCGCTATCCTGCATATCCCGATTGTTCATTTGCAATGTTGCTCATTGATTACGCAGGTTGTTGAGGCCGAAAGGTTGTGAGGTTGTACGCACGGCAGAAATGAAAATATGAAGTTTGTGGGTTTGGTTTATAAATAACCACCCACCTTTATCATGGGAAAACCAATTCAACTTTGACAATTTAAATTTCCACGCCACTGCCCCTTGGAAAAAAAAAAGATCGCTGGCACCCAAAAAAAAATGATGAGAAGGAATGTTTGCAGAGGAATATATGCCAGAAACTTCAATTAGTCATTTGGCCCAATATTTTTGTTTAAGCCCAATCCATTTATCTCTAATAACTATTGACCCATTTCAAATAATTAATCTTGCAAATTTAAAATTAATTATTTGCAGGATTAATTTAAGAGAATAAAAAGTTGCTTCTTAAAGCAATTAAACTTCAGAGGAAAAAATTGTTTCTTAAAATAATTAAATTCCAGAGGAAAAAAATTTGTATCTTAAAACAATTAAATTTCAGAGGAAAAAATTGCTTCTTAAAGCAATTAAATTCCAGAGGAATAAAATTGCTTATTAAAGCACTTAAAACAAGATGTGTGCCGAGAAGAATAATTGCTTATTAAAGCAATTAAATTCAAGAAGTGGAGCCCTGACAATGAAGATCAATTGCAGTCCAAGAAGTACAAGAAATTGGCTGTCTTGTTGATTAATTCCAGTTGTGGCTCAAGAATTAAATCTCAGAAGTTATTGTCCTTGCCAATTGAAGATAACTTAGAGCTCCAGAAATTCAAAGTTATTAGCCTGAGCATAAGATTAAATACAATTTCGGAGTTATTCTCTACTCGCCAGCTCAAATAACTCAGCAACAAAATTAAAGAGCCATATCGCAAGATCACAACTTTGAACAAGTCAAATTAGGAGCTCCAGTTTATACTTCTCAAATTGATGAAAGAGAACGAATGCACCGACCAAAGGAAGAAGTGAGAAGTTGATGACCTTGCGGATAAAAATTTATTGGCGAGATTAATTCCAGTTGCATACCGAAGAATATATTTGCTTGCGAAGAAATTGCCGACATATTTCCAGAAAAATTGCCAATCATCCTTGAAGATCTTCATTTGCAACTGGAAAAATTCAGAGCAAGTTAAAAGTTAGCGGCCTCCTTCAAGATCGCAACCTCAGAATTGTTTACTACTTGCCAACTCCGATAGCTTGACAAGATGAACAAGTTGCAAAGAAGTTATTGGCTTATTTTCAGAACGGTCGCCAAGAAGCCTTGCAAAAAAATCAACTGCACAAAGAACGTTTGTGGCCTTATTTATTAAAATTATTTGCGACTCAAGAAGAACAAAAAATTAGTGGCCTTGCCCACTAAAATCCCTTGGGTCTAAAAAAATTATAGAATTACTGAGCCAAGTAGTTCATCGGTGTCAATTATCGATTAATCCTCTAGTTGCTCGTTGAAGAATTATCAGCATATTTTTTAGTTGATTGCCCATCATATATGAAGCTTGTTTTAACCTTCAGAACAACAAGCAATGTCGCAAGAGCATAGTTACAGATGAGTTACATCCAAAAACTTCAGCTTACATTTCACAAGAAAAATAAAAGAAAGAGATGTAATCGAAGAGCACGGAGGAATCAATACACAACTTATCATGGAGTGACATTATAGAACGATGACCCATCTAAGGCAGGTCAAGGTAATCGGTGGTAGAGAAGCTAGTTCCTCACAAAGCAAATAGGTCGCAACGAAAATTTAGATTGTCTATTCAGAGTGAAGGACTGCGTGAATCCTCTCGCTTAAGACTATTGGATTATGAACAGCTTCCCGAGAATAGATCCTCTAAAGATGAAAAGAGCAATCGAAGACCTACAAGAAAAGTTATTAAGTCAATCAGAGGACAGCATAAGCTCACAATCACCAACATTGCCTCAATGGCTTCAATTTATGTCAAGCTGTGGAGCTTCGTGGCGACTGCTCTATTCCCGGTGTTGAATCCAGTAGCAGTTGAAGTGGTTTGGCAAACGGCTATGGCGTGGTGGTTGTTTTGGTTAAAGCTTCGAAACTGGCAAAAATGGTGGTGGGTTTGGGTGTGGTTCAATAGTAAAAAATGGTGTGGTTGAAATCGACAAAACCTGTATTTCTTTTCTGGGTTTCTTGTTTTAAAGGTGTTTGTTGAAATGCTTGATTATTCATTTTGTTGTAAATTATATAATGGTGTCGGATTTTAGCTTTAGATATTGTTGTGGATTTTTGTTGGTATTTTTTATTGCACATTGTTTCGTTTAAATAAAATTTGAATTTGAAGGAATTGTGATTTCTCTAGTATTTTCTTTGTTTACAGCTCTGGAACCTGGTAACTTTCAAGTTTCAATGATCTAATGTTATAACTTTTTAGCTTATGGATTTTCTTTTTTTGTTCTTTTATCTTTTGAATTAAATTAAATTTGTTTAGATGGAATTTGAATCTTTTGAATTAAAAATGTGTTGGTAGTACTCTACTTTATTATTGCTTTAATTTTTTGGTGCATTATACTATGGATTAGTGCGATTATATTATGGAATTGTGCGTTATACTATTGCTAATCAATTATACTACAATGTTATACATTTAGTGCGTTATACTATTGATAATCATTTATACTATAGTGTTCTTTATTATACCATACTATAGCATATAAATTTCAATTTATGTACTGTAGTACGTCATATTAGGTACTTTAGCTGTCAGCCTATATTTACTGTAGCGCGTCAGATCATTTGCAGTTACTTAAATTGCTAATAAAGTTGTCTAATTTGGACCTATTTGTAATAATAGATTGTATTTGCACCTATATGTGTTTTGGACTTATAAAAATGACCTTAATGTGTTTCACCCTATAAAATAAATAAGAGAGATAAAGTAAGTTTAAGATTTTTCTTGCTAAAGGAGTTGGAACCCTTTTTCAAATGTACAAATTATCTATTTATAGATTTGCATGTGGTGATGTGGCACTTAATTAAGCTAATGTGGCTTAATAAGGTGACAAGTGTCCTAACACTTGTCACTTTTAGACCTAAATACTCCTAATAAGTTTGAAATGTCTAAATAGCTCTTTAGTAGGGTTGTCCGCACTTCTGGGACGCTTTGGGTGCTGAGGCGAGCAACTCAAGGTCTCTAGTGAAGCAGCGAGTAGCCTGAACTTGAGATTGGTGACTATCTGGGCCATTTGATAAGGTGCGAACAACCTTTACATATGTGTCCCTTTGTCTGTCTTGGAGAGTGAGTGCGATCAACCTTCAATTGGGGTTTTTCCTTTAGTTGCTCGCCTCCCTTTTAATGGTAGGCGAGTAGCTTTGCTCGCTCTTCTCCTCAAAGCTGGTGAGAAGTTTTGCTCGCCTCTTTTGTGGAAGTAGACGAGCAGCTAGCGAGCATCTTTGACTTGGCCATGTAGACGTGTTGTCTTAACTTTCATCTGTACGCACCTGACTCAATCATGCTCGCATCATTAATGCCTTAATCATGTTATGCTCGCCTTTAATCCGATAATGCTAGTTCGTCTATCAATAATAATTGAATTGGGTTTTTAGTCAATTTATCCCATGTTTTATTCATTGTTCTTCCGGTATTTATATGTGAATCAAAAGATTAATAATAATAACACGAAGATCATATTATCCGTATATTCTCAAAATCAACGAATTTTATGATTGCATCGCTTTCTCATTGCGTCAGTTGGTATCATGAGTCAGTACGATCATGTGGGTTATCAATGATGACACATGATTACACTGATATAGATGAGGAATTTGATTTCCTTTGGTCTCAGTTGGATGCCGCTGTTGATGGAATTTTTGGCAGCTATTACCACAGAGACGTGTACACACCGATAATCTTGCCTCCAATGTCCCATAGTTTTGGCAACCTTAATGGCCGCCGCCACAACCACCAACAGTTGCAACCTCCGTCATCAGCTTGACCATCACTGAAAAGTCGCACGACTGACTAGCGATTTGTGTTCGCACATAAATGCACTTTCATACAAGTGTATAGGATCATGTAGTGGTAAGTTGACCAAGTTATAAATATTGAATCCACAGGAAGCAATGAGACAATCTAATCCTAAGATTTATCTTATTTGTGGAATAAAATAACAAGAATGAAATTACAAATTTGGTTTCTATCTAAAGACTAATTAAAGCAGAAATTGACTAACTAACTACTACTTAAAATGCAAGAATTTAAATGAATCAAGAATATGAAAATAATAACCTAAACTAAAACATGTGGGAGTGATGAGATGCTTCAGGTGAATTCGGTTATAAGTCAATCACTGACAATTCCTAAAAGTTCTATCATCAAATTCATTTGAAAAGTGAACCAGACAGACTACCATATCAGAATATAAACTCTCATTTACACCCTCAAGACCCTTAATTATTTTGTTCTCAGTATCTAAGCATCTCTCGATGTCATATGAACTTTAACCCTTAACTTAGGATTTATTATTATCAAATTAATATTTTTACCCTTCTCACTCAACTCTCGTATCTTGTAATCAGAATTCCAATATTCATATCATATAATAAATTTCTAAGCAAAATAATAATCAATTGCAGACGTTCACTCAACAAAGTCCTTTAACTCAATAGTTTAAGAGAATTACGGTAACAAATTCATAACTTCCTTCACCAAAAGCAAAAGGACTTAGCTCATGGCTAATGAGTAAACAAGAATAAATGAAACAATACGCATTAAATAAAATAACATCAATATGAAAAGAATAAGCATAATACTACTAAGAATAAATTGAATGAAAATAACTTGCATAACACTAAATTGAAATTCAAATAAATCTCCAAGTATTCTAAAAATAAATGCACACCAACATAAAGAATACTCCTAATGAATAAAAATTAAAGAAAGAATTCTGTGTTGTCAATCCCTAATCTAATGCGTGAAAAACCCTTAAAATCTACTAACTACTGCCCTATTTTAATTGCCTAATGTGTGCTGTGTTTCGTAAACCTACTGCCTAATCTAATCTAATACGACTCCTCCATCCGAAAACCTATAGAAGGAATATATATACTTCCAATGCACACGTTCCATTTTCTCAGCAACAAAAATGGGCCAAATGTATTTGAAATAGTATGGGCTTAATAAATAAAAGAGGAGAGGGCCCAAACTTCCTTTTGAAACAAAATTTGGGCTTAACCAATTCAAATAGGAAAGACTAATCTGGCCCAATGTTTCTTGCCTCATTACCAGAGAAAGGGGCAGTTACGGCAAAAAGTGGTGGCTTCAATTGACGGTTTCCAGCAAGATAACAGGGGCGATTGAGTGGTGGATTCAGTCGGCGTGAATCCATGGTGTCAGAAGCAACAACCATCGATAAGAGCAGTGGCCGATGAGAGTGTGGCTTCCCTTTCGATGCGACGGCGGTTATAAACAGTTTCGGTGGTGGACTCCAACTACTGGTTTTGTGGTCAACAACTGTTGACGAACTCCGGTATAGAATTGAAGGTGTTGCTTCTTCGGTCGCAGGTGCTATTTCCAGATGTATAGATGGTCGAGAATGTATAGATGGTCGAGAATGAAACATGGGCACGATTCCAGCTTTGAGCGGCAGTTTCCAATTGGCGACCAGGATTGGAGGCAACGACAGCTTTCAATAGCTTCCAGACGGTCACTCCGGTGAGAATTGGTTTTGGTCGTGGTGCGGAGTGTGAGCAGAGGTGTGGTGTCCGACAGAGCAGTGGAGTGTTTGTTAATGGTGGTGTGAGGCAGATGTTAGGGATGCTTTCGAACGGATATGCGCACAGTGTTTGTTAACAAGGCTTATAAAATTATACTCATTAATCAAATGATAAAAAATTTGATTAAATTATTGAAATCACTTAATTAAATGAATAATAATTTTTTAATGTAGCTCAAACAACAATTAATGAAATAGATAGTAATTAAGGCCCTAAATGCGTGCAAAATTCTAAAAATTCATGTCTACATGAGCACAAATTGATGCAAATATGATCCTGATCACTCCCCCAAACCAGAGTATTGCTCGTCTCGAGCAATGAATCGATCAAGCCAAAGAGAAATATTTGAATCAATTAGTGATCATCATATTATCAAGTTGCATACAACACAAGCTCATACGTGTTCAATCAAGTCTGCTCATCATATCAACTTCGAGTATAGTTATCAAGATAAACACATCAAATCAACTCAACTCATCACAATCCTCCGGTAGTGTATCACTCATCACTCAAGTGTATGGATTCAATTTCAGCACTCAATGTCACTCTCAATAGCTGCACTACCATAAGCTTGCTTATTGTCTATATTTCCCACTATTGTAAAAATAAGTCAATTGCAAATCAATGAGAACTTTTTATTTGGTTGTAATGTTAGCTATTTGTTTAAGGTAGGAATCTTTTGATAAAAGTGACTTAAAGGGTTAGTAGAGTAGAAAAATTCTAACATTCTACCTCTTTGAGACTCACATATAGCATTCAACACATTCCACACTCTACACTTCGCTTCATTTTTTTTTTCTTTTCCTCCTTTTTTTTCATTCTTTTATCAACATCACCTTGCATTTTGAGACAAGGTTCCAACCATTTTTTTTCCTTTTCAGATTTTTTTCACCAACTATTCCCTTTTTTTTCTTCTCAACACGATTCCCAGTACTTCCCAATCAACAAAATTAAGCTCTACTCTCCCTTGGGTGAACAAGGCTATCCAAGATAAATATCTTAAATAGGCTGCCAAGAAAATAGGATATAAGACTCAAACGTGCTGACTAGGGAATTAATGAACTCAGATAGGGACAATATGACAAAGTGACTCATGCAATTCAAGGATGGCCTCATCTCATTTTTGCAAAATTCTTACTTTGTGTAATCTCAAATCAGACTCAAGGCAAGTTTTAGAGTGACAACATACTAAGAGGACCACACAATCAAGAAAATTTCATCTCTTTAAAATGAACAGGAATCGACTCAAGTCTCACAGGCAATGTGATTGTGACAAGTTTTATTGACTCAAAATTATCTCATCTCAACTCCTAGCATCAAAGCATCAATGACTTACATCCTCTACTCGAACACAATGAAAACTCGGGTGTACTTCACTCAACAATACAATTTATGCACTTCTCAATCCAATATTACCCTATTCACACCTTATTGTTGATGAAATAATAGATGTGCATGCTTAAGGAAGAAATTAATTAAGTCCGGATTTACGTGTCCAAAAGAATTGATCGAGCACGAAGAAAGAAAGAGATCGAAGAAAGCTGTGACGAGTCACCAGCTATTAGTGAATCAGGCTGTTGACGAGTCAACAGCTTATAGTGAAGCAGGTAGCTGTTCAGCAGCTTATAGTAAAGCAGGCTGTTGACTAGCAGCTTATGATGAAGCAGGCTGGTGACGATCCAGCAACTTGTATTTTCTATATAATGTAACCGAATTCATTTGAATAAATGATACGAAATTCATTTTCATAATGAAGTCTTACAAAATACCGACGTGCTTATCCTAAATATCCTACATGCTTATTATTCCAACTTATTATTGGTGTAATCAAGAGTAATTATAGCCACATAATTGTGCTTACGAAAATTACATCAAGAGTTTGGCGCTAGAGGAAGGGCCCGAACCTCTGATTTAAAGATTTTCTGAAAAATGAGTTGAAGAAGTTAATCGATCTAGAACGCACATATGTTCGGGTAAATTGCTGAAAAACTAACGAATCTGTACATACGAGGCTAGAGGATCGATTAAACTCATTGTTTTTAATTATAAATTATCGAGTGTTTAAAGGAAAGGTTGGGTTTATTGCCGAGATGTGGCTATTGAAGGGCACCGAAGATGTTTAAAAAAAAAATTTAACTGTCATCCGAATCAAGAGAGGACAGCCCACATATCTGTTGTCTAAATCACAACGGCGCCACCCCCATCATCTTCTACGTTCGCACAGGCGATTAAATTCGAAGGTATGTGTTGCTGCACCACTTATGTATCAGAGGGACAGGGCCAAACATTGTATAGTGACACCCACAAAAGCAGCAAACTCCATCTTGCCAATTGCCGTATTCGAAGCTTGAAGGTTTGTTGAAGAATTGAAGCGGCTGCTTGTTAATTTCGAAGTCAGTGCAGGGTGTTTATTATGAAATCGATATGTATAATTTATTTTATTGATTTGAATTGGGCCCTACAAAATTGCTGATAAGTCTTGGATTTTATGGCGGCCACCGTCATTCGCACAATAAGATGCACCGACGTGGGAGCTGTTTGCCGCGAGAGTTGTTCGCCACCCAGGAGATAGTAGCCGAGAGGAACTGCTTTTCCGTGGAGCTATTCGCCTAAAAATAAAAGGAGTTGCTCGCCCTCGACAAACATAACGAGTTGTTCACCCAACGAGTTGTTCGTGGAAGATTGATGCTAGCCCATAAGTAGCTGTTCACCAAAGCCTATAGGGACCTGCTCGCCTAAAGACCCAAAATGGATTAATCGAAGGGCTGTTCACCATGGACGCACACGGTTGTTCGTGGAGGGATTTATTTTCGTGTACAACTGCTCATGTCCATCTGTTCATTTACACGCAAATTTAGGTTGCTCGCGCCTCAATTAATTACGCCATTTGAGATGAAAGTTACGCATGTCTCTGTTCTTCATGTATACAAGATGTTTGCGCATGCAGGACTCTTCGACAATTATGCAGCTATTCGCGGCCAGAATTGGTCGCTATCCTGCATATCCCGATTGTTCATTTGCAATGTTGCTCATTGATTACGCAGGTTGTTGAGGCCGAAAGGTTGTGAGGTTGTACGCACGGCAGAAATGAAAATATGAAGTTTGTGGGTTTGGTTTATAAATAACCACCCACCTTTATCATGGGAAAACCAATTCAACTTTGACAATTTAAATTTCCACGCCACTGCCCCTTGGAAAAAAAAAAGATCGCTGGCACCCAAAAAAAAATGATGAGAAGGAATGTTTGCAGAGGAATATATGCCAGAAACTTCAATTAGTCATTTGGCCCAATATTTTTGTTTAAGCCCAATCCATTTATCTCTAATAACTATTGACCCATTTCAAATAATTAATCTTGCAAATTTAAAATTAATTATTTGCAGGATTAATTTAAGAGAATAAAAAGTTGCTTCTTAAAGCAATTAAACTTCAGAGGAAAAAATTGTTTCTTAAAATAATTAAATTCCAGAGGAAAAAAATTTGTATCTTAAAACAATTAAATTTCAGAGGAAAAAATTGCTTCTTAAAGCAATTAAATTCCAGAGGAATAAAATTGCTTATTAAAGCACTTAAAACAAGATGTGTGCCGAGAAGAATAATTGCTTATTAAAGCAATTAAATTCAAGAAGTGGAGCCCTGACAATGAAGATCAATTGCAGTCCAAGAAGTACAAGAAATTGGCTGTCTTGTTGATTAATTCCAGTTGTGGCTCAAGAATTAAATCTCAGAAGTTATTGTCCTTGCCAATTGAAGATAACTTAGAGCTCCAGAAATTCAAAGTTATTAGCCTGAGCATAAGATTAAATACAATTTCGGAGTTATTCTCTACTCGCCAGCTCAAATAACTCAGCAACAAAATTAAAGAGCCATATCGCAAGATCACAACTTTGAACAAGTCAAATTAGGAGCTCCAGTTTATACTTCTCAAATTGATGAAAGAGAACGAATGCACCGACCAAAGGAAGAAGTGAGAAGTTGATGACCTTGCGGATAAAAATTTATTGGCGAGATTAATTCCAGTTGCATACCGAAGAATATATTTGCTTGCGAAGAAATTGCCGACATATTTCCAGAAAAATTGCCAATCATCCTTGAAGATCTTCATTTGCAACTGGAAAAATTCAGAGCAAGTTAAAAGTTAGCGGCCTCCTTCAAGATCGCAACCTCAGAATTGTTTACTACTTGCCAACTCCGATAGCTTGACAAGATGAACAAGTTGCAAAGAAGTTATTGGCTTATTTTCAGAACGGTCGCCAAGAAGCCTTGCAAAAAAATCAACTGCACAAAGAACGTTTGTGGCCTTATTTATTAAAATTATTTGCGACTCAAGAAGAACAAAAAATTAGTGGCCTTGCCCACTAAAATCCCTTGGGTCTAAAAAAATTATAGAATTACTGAGCCAAGTAGTTCATCGGTGTCAATTATCGATTAATCCTCTAGTTGCTCGTTGAAGAATTATCAGCATATTTTTTAGTTGATTGCCCATCATATATGAAGCTTGTTTTAACCTTCAGAACAACAAGCAATGTCGCAAGAGCATAGTTACAGATGAGTTACATCCAAAAACTTCAGCTTACATTTCACAAGAAAAATAAAAGAAAGAGATGTAATCGAAGAGCACGGAGGAATCAATACACAACTTATCATGGAGTGACATTATAGAACGATGACCCATCTAAGGCAGGTCAAGGTAATCGGTGGTAGAGAAGCTAGTTCCTCACAAAGCAAATAGGTCGCAACGAAAATTTAGATTGTCTATTCAGAGTGAAGGACTGCGTGAATCCTCTCGCTTAAGACTATTGGATTATGAACAGCTTCCCGAGAATAGATCCTCTAAAGATGAAAAGAGCAATCGAAGACCTACAAGAAAAGTTATTAAGTCAATCAGAGGACAGCATAAGCTCACAATCACCAACATTGCCTCAATGGCTTCAATTTATGTCAAGCTGTGGAGCTTCGTGGCGACTGCTCTATTCCCGGTGTTGAATCCAGTAGCAGTTGAAGTGGTTTGGCAAACGGCTATGGCGTGGTGGTTGTTTTGGTTAAAGCTTCGAAACTGGCAAAAATGGTGGTGGGTTTGGGTGTGGTTCAATAGTAAAAAATGGTGTGGTTGAAATCGACAAAACCTGTATTTCTTTTCTGGGTTTCTT
>JAPKLY010003997.1:0-16251 GCA_026898435.1 Prunella vulgaris
CCCCCCAGCGTGACTCCCGCAAATCCCTTCGTGAATTCTTCTAACACTTCGGACCCCTGCTTCTTAGTTAGGCATTTAAGTAGGGGTAGAGAGAATCCACGTTTATAGAGCTGGCCATCCAGCAGCGTATATCTGGCAGCTTGCTTTACTAACCGGCTAGCTTCCCAGGCGTCTACGGGGGTTGTTCCGTCTGCTAAGTATTTTCGGATTGGAGTGCACCAATTTTCACCATCTTCACTATCCTCCTGTCCCCCACTCGAGGTCTGATTTATCTTGTAATCGGACGTTGAGGGGTTTTTCAGTGTGGTGATCACAACCTCCGTGAATTCGGCTTCGCCGTTGCTAGTAGCTAGCCGGGCTAGAGCATCTGCTTGTGTGCTTTCTAGCAGCGGTATTTGATTGATGTAAACTTGTGTAAATATCGAGATCAGATGCGCGGCTATCTTCTGGTAGGTCATCATCTGCTGGTCTTTTGCTTCAAATTCCCCCCGGACTTGGGATATTATTAGCTGGGAATCTCCGAAAACTTGAAGATTGGTTGCCCCCACAGCTAATGATAGCCTAAGTCCTGCTATCAACGCTTCATACTCCGCCTCATTGTTGGTTGCTCGAAAGTCGAACCGAATTACGGAGGTGAAGACTTGTCTGTCTGGGCTGATCAGGACCACACCGGCGCCTGCTGCCATGCTAGTTGATGATCCGTCCACGTAGAGATACCACGGAGCTATACGCCCCCTCGTCGGATCTTGTGGGAAAGTTAGCTCGACGATGAAGTCGGCCAGTGCTTGTCCCTTGATCGCTGTTCGGGGTGCGTAGGTTATACCGTATTGGCTAATCTCCAGCGACCATTTCAGCAGGCGTCCGGCGGTGTCTGGGCGCTGTAGTATTTGACGCAGTGGGAACGTTGTCAGCACCTCTACTGGATGGTCAAAGAAGTAAGGCCTCAATTTTCTAACACTCATCACCAGTGCATAAGCCAGCTTCTCTGTTGGGGTGTACCGCAACTCAGCTTCATGTAAGACTTGGCTCACGTAGTACACTGGGAGGTGTGTTTTCGCCTCTTCTCGGACCAGGACGGAGCTGATGGCCACCTCCGACGTGGCTAGGTACAGATACAGCTTCTCTCCAGGTATTGGCTTCGACAGAACCTGTGTATCCGCCAGGTATGTTTTGATATCTTCGAAGGCTCGTTGGCATTCATTTGTCCAGACGAAGTGGTTTTTGAGGTGGAACTTGTTGGCCTTGGCCGCCTCTTTGTACCTCCGTGTGTTTGCTTTAATTGCCTCGAAAAATGGACGATTTCTGTCGCCGGACCTGGAGATGAATCTGTTAAGGGCTGCCATGCACCCTGTCAGCCTTTGAATTTTTTGGATGGAGTCGGGTATCCCCATCTCAATTATGCATTGGACCTGTGTTGGGTTGACCTCAATCCCCCGTTGGCTAACTAGGTGCCCCAGGAACTTCCCAGAGTGTACGCCGAAGCTGGTCTTCTTGGGGTTCAACTTCATGTTGTAGTGGCGTAGTATGTCGAAGGTCTGTTTCAGGTGGTCCAGGTGGTCCTCCTTTCTCAAACTCTTGACAACTATGTCGTCCACGTACACCTCCATGGATTCGCCGATGTGTTGGTCAAACATTTTGTTCACCAATCTTTGGTAGGTGGCTCCGGCGTTGATGAGTCCGAACGGCATCCTTTCCCAGCAATACATGTTCTTGTTGGTGTAGAACGCCGTGTGTTCCTGGTCATCCGGGTGTAGAGCTATCTGATGATAGCCCGCAAAAGCATCCATGAATGTCATCATCTCATGGCCTGCAGTGCTGTCCACCAGCTGGTCAATGTGAGGTAGTGGGAAGTTGTCCTTCGGGCATGCTTTGTTCAGGTCTGTAAAGTCAATGCAGAGTCTCCACGTCCCATTGTGTTTCTTCACCAGGACGGGGTTCGCGACCCACTGCGGACACAAAGCCTCCTTGATGAGCTTGTTGTCTAACAACTTCTCCACCTCAACTGTTAGAGTTGCGTACTTGTCTGGTCCATACTTTCTTCGCTTTTAGCGTACGGGTCTCCTCGTCGGATCAATGTTAAGTCTGTGGCAAGCATGTTCCAACGGAATCCCCGTCATGTCTTCGTGGGACCAGGCAAACACGTCCAGGTTGGTCATTAAGAACAGCTCCATCCTCGACCGGTACGGTTCAGGTAACTCAGAACCGATGAAAAGTTCTAAGTCCCTTTCCGGGTCAACCGGGAGTGCCGTCAACTCCTCCATGGGGGTTGCTTTTCTCTTCTGACTTTTCCACCTCGGGTCGTTGTTGAACTCATCCCACTCCCCTTGTGACATCTGCGCAGGCTCGTGGCCTATGCGCGGTTCGAGGTCATCGGGTTGGCTTTCAGCTTGGGCGAGCTCGTCGGTTGTGAACATCTCTGGTGGTTTGTCAGCTTGGGACGGTGTGGTGACTTGGGGAGTTGGGTCAACGTCCATTGGTGTTGGTTCTTGACCTCCCGCAGGTCCCCCACCTTGGGCCTTATCAGCTACCTCCATGGGAGTAGGTTGCTGTCCCTGCGCAGGTACCTACCCCTGCGCAGGTCTCAACACTTGGGTTTCTCCCAAGTCCTCCATTGGTGTCGGTTGTGTGTCTTGCACAGGTCCAATGCCTTAGTTGATTTCTGACAAATCGCCTACCTCCATCATCTCAGTTTCGACTGAGATGACGTCTAGGATGTTTGGCTCGTCTGCAGGGATCTGTACGTCCTCTTCAAGGATGTGGACTTGTGTAATGGATTTCTTGACCCGGCCATCTTTGAGCTGGAGTAAACACTCTCGGGCCTTTTTCTGGTCACCTTTTATAGTTCTGGCACCTTTTGGAGTTGGGAATTTTAAACAGTAGTAGTAGGTCGAACACGCCGCTTTGAATTCATTAATAAAAGGGCGGCCAAGGAACCCGTTGTAGGAGGACTGCTGGTCGACAACTAGGAAATCTATGAGCCTAGTCAGTCTCCTTTCGGGGTCCTCAGCCGATACAAGTTGGACGCTCAACCTAACACTACCTAGGGGGACGGTTACAACTTCTCCGAACCCCACTATCCTAGCATTGCTAGGTTCCAGGTACGACTCAAAATCACCTAAGGCATCCAAGGTGGACTTGAAGAGGATGTTGGTGAATGCGCCGGTGTCCACAAGTAGCTTGTGAATTCGGACGTTCATGATGTCGGCTGTTATCACCAACGAGTCGTTGTGGGGCATCAGTACCCCCTCCAGGTCCGCTGAAGAAAATGTCAGCTCGTCAGCGAGCTGTAAGACGGACCTGGGGCCGGAGCTGCCTTCCTGGACTTGATTTATGGCCCAGATTTCGGCCTTCTTTTTTCTCTTCGATATGGAGGATCCCCCGTCCTGGAGACCTCCTGCAGCTCCGATCTCCTCCTCAACAACCAAGAGTTCCCGAGTCGGCTCCATGTTTTGCTGAGGTTGGGGAGGTGCCCTCCGTCTGTGATGGGGACCAGGTTGGTCTGCTTCCTCCTCCTCGTCATCGGAGGTAGCCCTCCTCTCGAACCTCGGTCTCTTAGCTGGGGCCTTCTTCACGAACTCGGCCAATTTCCCCTCCTCGTAAAATTTCCAGAGTTGCTTGAGGAGGTCTCGGCACTCGCTGGTGAAGTGGCCGATGGCCTGATGGTAGGCACAGAATTTGTTGGGGTTGAGCTTCGTGCGGTCCTGGTGGATCCGCCTTGGCTCCTCCAGCATGGCCTTGCCTTGGACGGCGGTGAAGACATGGTCGACGGAGACAGTGAGGACCTGGTTGAGCTTTTCTTTGAGCTCGTCTCCCTCGCCAAAGGCCTTTAAGTTCCGGGGAACTTTGTAGGCGCCCCCGGACTTCTTCCCGTAGGGCTTCCTTTCCTCGTGGGCACCAACTTCTTTCAGTAGTGCCTCCTGCATAGCCACAAACACCCCCGCCTTGTAGCGGAATTCGCTGTAAGTGTTGGGACATGCGAGGTGCATCTCCTTCCAGAGGTCGGTGCCTCTCCTAAGTCCGGCCATCGCTGCGACGACCTTGGTGTCTTCGCTTACCGGCTCGCCTTCCAGCAGAATCTTGTCGAACCTTTCCAGGTACTGCTGGTCGGTTTTGCTCTCGCCTTGATGGATGTTGGCGAGCCGGTGCTTCTGGGTGAGGTAGGACCCGAACCCAGAGAATTGGGCCAGGAACTCCCGCGAGAGTTGGACAAATGAGCAGATTGACCCCGGGGCGAGTGAAGAGAACCAGCGGTGAGCTCGGTCCCCTAGGGTCAGCGGGAAGTTCCGGCACTGGGTGGGGTCGGTGATGCCGACCGAAATCATGAAATCCGCGTACTTGGCCAGGTGGACTTTTGGGTCCGATTCGCCTTCGTATGCGGACATCACCGGGAATTGAATTTTCTTCTGAACCGGTGCGCGGAGGATGGCAGGTGCCAACGGAGAGGTGGGGAGAGTCGTGGCGTCAGGTCCGCCAGACTTGGCTGCTACTTGTGCTTGTAGCATTTCAACGGCCTTTTTCAGTGAGGCCAGCTCGCCATCTCGGGTCACCTCCGGCGGAGGGTGCTCAAAGGTCGTACGTCTCGCGGACGCACGTCCCCGAGGTGCCTCACTCTGGGGTGACCTCTCAGTGGCGGGCTGGAACTGGAGTCCGCCGTGGGGGCCTAGCCGGTCAGTGGCGGGCCTCCTCAGCCTTTCGTGGGCTGACCTGCGTGGCTGCTGTTCGAAGTCCCCATGGGACGCAGCTGGGACTGCCGTGCGCTCATTTTCTTCGTACCTCGGGCCCAGGCGGCCTTGGAGGACTTCCCTCCTTTGAGATTGGTGGGTGCCAGATGCCCCGGTGTAGGCTGACTCCCTTCCAGTGTAAGGAGCGGGACCCTCCTCCCCCATTTTGGCCTTGCCGGTCCTCTCCCTGCGCTGGCGACCTTGTGCCGAGCTCGCCTCCTGCTCGGTGGGAAGTACGCTGTAGTCCCCCCTGGTTTGGGTGCCTTGGGTGGGCCTGGTCTGCTCCCGGGTTTCGGCGGCTGGAGCTCGCCTGGGAACTAAGGTGAGTTCGTCCTGCTGTCGCTGCTGCAGCCTTTGTAGGGTCACGATGGTGCGTTGGAGCTCGCCAGGATTGCTGACCAGGTCCCTCAGAGCGGGGGCCAAGTCTTCCTGGGTCACCGCAATTCGCGGAGGTCGTGGAGCTGCGGTGCTCTTCTGGGGAGGTGGTTGTGATGTCTCCACCACCTGGCGTGAGGT
Organism: Prunella vulgaris; assembly: GCA_026898435.1. Lineage (NCBI taxonomy): Eukaryota > Viridiplantae > Streptophyta > Magnoliopsida > Lamiales > Lamiaceae > Prunella > Prunella vulgaris. The sequence goes on from JAPKLY010003997.1 coordinate 5,238, forward strand.
CTCCACCTCGGCCTGATTTTGATCGCCCCCTTTAGACCTTCCCGCAGCTGCGGAGGCCTGTCCCTTGGCGGCTCGAGTGTTAGCCATTTTAGGGTTTCGGAGGGGGTAACTTGCTGAAGGGCATCGAAGTGGAGGGAGGTCGCCGGAGTGGTGGAGGTCGCCGGAGTAGTTGTCGTCCAGCTTAGGCGGAGCTGTGCAAGTTTTCGTCTAGCCTCGCGTGTGACAAATTGTCCGAAATTTGGTTTATTCGTGTGCACGCGCGCGTTTGAAAACTTGTTCCGGACCGATTTCATGAAATCCGAAGACTCGGGTTTTTGTCTGGAAATCTGGGTTCTTCGTTCAAGGGATGAGGGTGTGTGTGTATCTTCAAGTGTTCTTGAGTTTTATCAAGAACACCTTCAAATCTTCAAACCTTCAACCAAACCCTAACTTTTTGTTCTTGATTTTTTTTTATTATTTTTCAGATTCGAACGAACGAAACCCGCCCTTCCTCTAGCGCCAAATTGTTGATAGAATTTGTTAATCGTATTTGTTATGTGGCTAGTTATAACATGTTAATTCCATCAAACAATAATCTTTGAATTCGTGTTCTTAGATGTAATATGAGGAGGGAGAGTAAAGAGTTTAGAGAGAGAAATATTGCAGTAGGGATTGTATTAATTTTCAGAATTGTGTGAATAGTACAAGAGAGGTCTTATTTATAGGTGTGTGAGTGTGAGACGGCACCTTACGAGCCTATGTGGCTTCCGGTGTTGACGAGGGTTCCTTACCCTCGTCTTGGTCTCTCACACTGCTTCCTTTATCATGCCTCATCCTACTACTATTCCTTAGACTAGATGGACCTCATTAAAAACCTCACCGTAAACCACCCTTGTGGACAAACCGGACGGAGGGAAAAAGAGCGCGCCATCAGGGTCCTATTGACTAACGAGTGAGCTTATGGGCGAGCTCCCAGCGAGCTCCTGTAGGTTGGGCGAGCTCTCGAGCCTTGACCAGATTTCGGGGTGTCGGGCGAGCTCTGGTGTACCCACAGACAGGCGATCTCTGGACCTTCTCCAGCTCGGATGAGCTCTGGCGACCTGGCAAACCTTGGGGATTATTTCTGAAACCGACGTATTAGTTCGCCATATCAACATTTGCCCCCCAGCTCGCGCGCATCATGACTTTGTCCAATGTGTGGGCGAGCTGGAGAACTTGAGGTCTGGCGAACTATTTCCGGGGGCGCCGAGCTAGTAGGCGAGCTGCGCCTCGGAGGTCGCCTCGGCCGACACTATGCGGGATCCCAAGCGTCACGCAAATCTCTTGGCGTCTCGATTCCCGCCCATAATAATGATAACTTTTCAAATTCCTTGCAAAAAGGCCCCTGGTCTTTCGGGAATTTCGAGCTTGTGCCCCGCGCCTATAAATAGGCGAAAACGAAGAATTTCCTCACTTTGCTTCCTTCATTTCTCAGAGCGCATTTCTGGCGATCAATCCTCTGCTCTAGACGTGCCTGCCAAGGTAGAGACCCGGATTTCTCCTCTTTCTCTTTCCTTGTTCTACATTTTCGAACGCCTTCACTATGTCTGAGAACTCCTCGAGCCATACCCCCCCGCGTCGTGACCTGGGCAAAGGACAAATGACCGATGACCTTCCAAACCCCCGAATAACACATGTGGTCCTCTCCTCGAGCTCTGGGGCGAGCTCTGAAACCTCCCCAGACAGTAGCGAGCTCTCGGGGTCAGTTCGCTCTGACTCCAGCGAGCAAGCTACTAGTTCTGGTGAGGAATCACCCCTCTGCGAACTCTGGGATTACTCAGAGCGAGCTCGCGGGGGAGCAGCGACTCCCGCTAAAGAGGCCCCGGAGGAGGTCGCCGAGGTTGGGGCCGGCGACCTTGCTGGCGAGCTGGCCCGTGAGGTCGACGAAGAGGTCGATGAGAATACGGGGACGGAGGTCACTTACCAATACCTCAGTTTTATCGACTTTCCCTTCCCCAAGCTCCCGGAATATCAAGTCTCCGCCGAGGTCGTAAATGAGTTCGACTGGGGCGAATATATGAGAACTCACGGGGTGAACTTCCCCCTACCCCGGCGAGCTCCGATTCGAAAAGCCGCTGGCAAGTCTGATCTCAAGGCCAACGGGGTGGAGAGCATCATGAGCGAGTTCGCCCTTCCAGATATTCGGAGGCGGTTCCGCATCCCGCTGGACATTTTTATGTATCCTGCCGAGGAGAAAGAGCGAGCCGACCTCCCCCCTGCTGGGCTCACAGCCATGAATTACCACACCCTGAAGGCAGGGCTCACCCTTCCCCTCCACCCCATAATTGGGCAGTTTTTGGCGGACACGGGCCTCGCTATCACCCAACTCACTCCGAATGCATGGAGCAATTTGTTGGCCGCCCTGACTGTCTTCGGCCTCGAGGGTTATGAAAACCGGCTGAGCACGGCGGAGATTAACGAGCTCTTCATCGTGATCAGGCAAGCGAGGGAGGGGAAGGGATATTACTCTTTTCAAGCTCGCCCGGGGGGCAAATTTTTAGGCGACCTCCCTAACAAAGTCTGGGATTGGAAAGAGCAGTTCTTTTTCATCGGGGGGGATTGGCGAGCTTCCAATGGCCGCGGAGGGCGCATTCCTACCCCCGAGACCTACGGGGAGGCGAGCTGTAGGTGGCGTACCTTAGTGTGTGTGCGTCGGATTAGATTACTGATCTAATCTATCTTTTTGCAGGTTTGAAGTGCCACAAGTCGAGCCGCGGGAGACCGGCAATTTCAATAGGTTTCGAGTTTGTGCGGACGGTGTGTTACTTGCGGGAGAAAAAAGGACCGTGAGATCGAACATCTGTGTCAACACCACTGCCGCCGGCTCACCGGTCTCATCACCTCGCCACACCACCTCGCCGCTCGAAGTTTTGCGCCTTTCCATTATCGAGCTTCCAGAGCTCGCTGTCTTGTATGTCAAGGTCGCCGAACTGACTTGGTTGTTTGTTTTACAGGTGCAGGTCCTATTGACGAGCTCCCGCCCGTTGAGGTTCCCGAAGCTTATCACTTCCTAGCTCGGCAGCTGAAGATGGGCAAGCCTCGTCCAGGGAGGGAAGGCATCCCTTCGGGGGCGGTCTTGGACGCTACCAAGAAACTAGAGCTCGCCAAAGCCGCTGAGAAGGCTGGGGGCTCTAGCTCTCAGAAGACCTCGGCACCTCCCCCGACAAAGGAGAAGGTCGCCGGAGCAAAAAAAGGGGCGGGCCGAGGCTCAGGCCCTGAACGGGGTGCCCAACCACCTCCGCCCCATCAGACGAAGCGAGCTCCCCACCGGGGAGATGGCTCGCGAGTGAGTGAAGAGGAAACTCGCCTCGCCAAGCGAGCCAGGGCTGAGGGCGGCTCTGGATCAAGCCAAACGGGGTCCGGGCGAGCTCTTACTGTTCGACCTTCTCCAGCGCCTCCAACTCCTCAGAGTGCGCCCTCGCCGCCTCCCTACGGGGTCCCTATTCGGGACGATACCCTACTCGGGCTCAACCCCGATAGGTTTGGGTAAGTGGGCGACCTCTTTTGAGTTGGAAGCCTTGGCAATCTCCTTGGTTTTTGCTAACTGATCTGAGTATGTGCAGGTACACTCCCGCCGAGTTCCCACAGCGACCTGAGCCTCTCCATGTCGCCGAGCGGTGCCGGGCCCTGAATTCATCGAGGGACCTTCCTGATGGGGCAGCTCGCCGGGTTTTTACCGAGGCCCCCAAATACCTCTCCGCCTCGGAGCTCGGGATGATCGAGAGGCAGAGACCTGCTGACAGGGCGAGGCTGGCGATGCACTACGCCTGCGCAGTGATGGCAGCGGCTCAGCTCGTCAGCGATGATATCGCCGCCTCAGATAGAGCTCGCCACGATACAAATAAAGCGCTCACCAAGGTGGGCGACGAGCGGAAGAAGGCGCTTGAGGAGCTCTCGAGGGCGGAGTCCAAAGCGAAGGCCTCGCTGGAGGTGGAGCGGCTTGCAATAAAAAAGGCAGAAAAACTCCAGGCCGACCTCCGCCAACAACATGCCGAATTGGAAGCAGCTCGCCAGACGCTCGCTGCTCGGGAGGAGGAGCTCGCCTTGACCCGGGTTGAGGTAGAGCTCCTCCGAGATCAGAGCCGGGGGAATTCTGAGGAGTGCCGCAAGCTGCGGGAGGAGGTTGCCACTCAGGCTCTGGAGATCGCCGAGCTCAGGGGCCGTTCCGACACTGCCATAACGCCCGAGGCACTTGAGCTCGCCGAGGTGGTTGCCACTGACAAGGGCTTCGTGCTCTGCTTTGCTGAGGTAATTCGCTCCTTCCAATGGGCGCGGATTAATATTGACAGCGAGTGGGAAGCCCTCGTCAGTGAGTTTGAGGACTGCCTGGAGAAGTCCTCGATCCCCCCCGGCACGGAATTGAACATTGGGGACCTCGCGGGCTATGGGATCAATCTCGACGCTGCTCGTCTGAAATTCAACATTATCCAGACGAAGCAGGTCTTGACTGCCGACCTCGCCCAAGAGACTGAGGGTGCAGAGGGGGATGCTGAAGGTGAGGCCCCGCCGACGATGGAGCAGATGCAGGAGGTCTGCGGGGACGCGATGATAAACATTAGCGAGCTCGGCACAAGCGGACTCTCCGAGAATATCACTCCTGATGCCGAGCTCGCCATGCCCATCCGCCAGGTCGCCCCCGAGCCTTAGGCCCCCTTTATTACTGCTTTCTTAGCTTAGTTTACATTTTCCAAGTTGTAGTAGGTCGCCGGGTTGCGGAGCTCGCCCAGAAGGAGCTCCATTTTTGTAGTCTTTAAATTTTGTCCAAGTAGATTTAGCTCGCCGGGCACGTGCAGCTCGCCCAGAAGGAGCTTTTTGTAATTCAAAGACGGCTAGCTGGTCGGCCTTTGTGGCCAGCACCACTACTCATACTTAGGATTTTTTCAAGTATATTTTTGGCTTGAAAATCTCTTAAGTATCCTTTTGAATATAAGTCGAGCATTTTTTGTCCAACTTTTTTCATTTATGTTTTTGCGCTTTTACGTTATAATTTCTTAAAATAGCTCGTTCTTGTTTATTTTCCTGGTACGTAATTGTTCGTCTTATTCTACTTTGAGAAGCGAATCGTTCGTTTTACGTCACTTTCGACTACGAATTGTACCTCTGTTTTGAGAGTGCGTATTCTTCGTCTTATGCCACTTAGGGCAGCGAATCGTTCGTCTTAGGCCACTTAGGGCGACGAACTGCACTTCGATTGATTCACGTTGGGCCATTGGGTTTCATGAACCTTGCCTTAGACGTTTCTGTCTTTTTCGCGAATTTTTCTAACTTGTGGCAGTAGGTGCTTAGCAACCCTTTAAGAAGGGTACCTTCGCGACCTTGGGCACTTTGGCCTTTGCCTTCGAGCTATTTAATTACAACGTTTGGGACCTTGGTCCTTGCGCATTGCAAATTTTTTGAGCAAGTGGGCGAGCTAGGTTTGGCGAGCTACCAGGAGTAGTGGGCGACCAAGTGCAGCTCGCCTGGTTGGGGAGCTGTGCAGGTCCAAACACTTGGGAATTTTTCTGAATTTTTTTTTAAGCAACGTAATTTACATCGGTTGCCATCTATATTTCTGATGCCAACCTTCGACTAGTCTATTACAGAATTCTAGTATATTGGTAGAACTTTTTTAGATGTGCCGAGCTCCAGGTGTATGACGAAGCTTTGCCTTCTGCGTCTTCTAGATCATAGGTACCGTTCGGCCAGGCTGCAGTGACCCGGAATGGTCCTTCCCAATTTGAACCGAATACACCTGGTGGGGCCATCAATTTCTTTTTCAACACCAGGTCTCCGACCTTGAACTTTCGGTCTCGGACCTGAGAGTTGTAATATTTTTCCGCTCTGCGCTTGTAGGTGGCGTTTTTCATTTCTGATGAAGCCCTGGTCTCTTCGATCAGATCTTTTTCTACTGCCAAGGCTTCATCATTCTTTTCTTCATCATATCCCACCACCTTCCAAGTCTTGTTCTGGACTTCTACCGGGACCACGGCTTCAGTCCCGAAGGCTAGGGCAAACGGGGTCTCCCCGGTGCTGGCCCTATAGGAAGTTCTATAGGACCATAGGACCTCCGGGAGTTCGTCTGCCCAGCTTCCCTTCTTTTCTTTGAGGCGGAGCTTCAGTATGTGTTTCAGGATCTTGTTCACCGCCTCGACCTGGCCGTTCGACTGGGGGTGATACGGAGTTGAGTAGTGCTTCTTGATGTTCCATGAACTGTAGAAGTCCCTCAACTTCTGTCCGTCGAACTGCCTTCCATTATCAGTGATGACCGACTGCGGGAGTCCAAACCTGCAGATCAGGTTTTTCCAAATGAAGCCGAACATCTTTTCTTGGGTTATGGTTGTGAGAGCTTCGGCCTCAGCCCACTTAGTGTAGTAGTCTACTGCTACAACAGCGAACTTTACACCGCCTCTACCAGGTGGAAATGGGCCGATCAAGTCGATACCCCATTTCGCGAAAGGCCATGGGCTGAAAACCGACTTAAGCTGGTTGGCTGGGGAGTGGATGTTAGGTGCGAAAAGTTGGCACTTTCGGCACCTTCGAGCGAAGCTGATGGCATCTTTTCGAAGAGTGGGCCAGTAGTAGCCTTGTCTGATCTTTTTATATGCCAATGCTTGCCCCCCAGCGTGACTCCCGCAAATCCCTTCGTGAATTCTTCTAACACTTCGGACCCCTGCTTCTTAGTTAGGCATTTAAGTAGGGGTAGAGAGAATCCACGTTTATAGAGCTGGCCATCCAGCAGCGTATATCTGGCAGCTTGCTTTACTAACCGGCTAGCTTCCCAGGCGTCTACGGGGGTTGTTCCGTCTGCTAAGTATTTTCGGATTGGAGTGCACCAATTTTCACCATCTTCACTATCCTCCTGTCCCCCACTCGAGGTCTGATTTATCTTGTAATCGGACGTTGAGGGGTTTTTCAGTGTGGTGATCACAACCTCCGTGAATTCGGCTTCGCCGTTGCTAGTAGCTAGCCGGGCTAGAGCATCTGCTTGTGTGCTTTCTAGCAGCGGTATTTGATTGATGTAAACTTGTGTAAATATCGAGATCAGATGCGCGGCTATCTTCTGGTAGGTCATCATCTGCTGGTCTTTTGCTTCAAATTCCCCCCGGACTTGGGATATTATTAGCTGGGAATCTCCGAAAACTTGAAGATTGGTTGCCCCCACAGCTAATGATAGCCTAAGTCCTGCTATCAACGCTTCATACTCCGCCTCATTGTTGGTTGCTCGAAAGTCGAACCGAATTACGGAGGTGAAGACTTGTCTGTCTGGGCTGATCAGGACCACACCGGCGCCTGCTGCCATGCTAGTTGATGATCCGTCCACGTAGAGATACCACGGAGCTATACGCCCCCTCGTCGGATCTTGTGGGAAAGTTAGCTCGACGATGAAGTCGGCCAGTGCTTGTCCCTTGATCGCTGTTCGGGGTGCGTAGGTTATACCGTATTGGCTAATCTCCAGCGACCATTTCAGCAGGCGTCCGGCGGTGTCTGGGCGCTGTAGTATTTGACGCAGTGGGAACGTTGTCAGCACCTCTACTGGATGGTCAAAGAAGTAAGGCCTCAATTTTCTAACACTCATCACCAGTGCATAAGCCAGCTTCTCTGTTGGGGTGTACCGCAACTCAGCTTCATGTAAGACTTGGCTCACGTAGTACACTGGGAGGTGTGTTTTCGCCTCTTCTCGGACCAGGACGGAGCTGATGGCCACCTCCGACGTGGCTAGGTACAGATACAGCTTCTCTCCAGGTATTGGCTTCGACAGAACCTGTGTATCCGCCAGGTATGTTTTGATATCTTCGAAGGCTCGTTGGCATTCATTTGTCCAGACGAAGTGGTTTTTGAGGTGGAACTTGTTGGCCTTGGCCGCCTCTTTGTACCTCCGTGTGTTTGCTTTAATTGCCTCGAAAAATGGACGATTTCTGTCGCCGGACCTGGAGATGAATCTGTTAAGGGCTGCCATGCACCCTGTCAGCCTTTGAATTTTTTGGATGGAGTCGGGTATCCCCATCTCAATTATGCATTGGACCTGTGTTGGGTTGACCTCAATCCCCCGTTGGCTAACTAGGTGCCCCAGGAACTTCCCAGAGTGTACGCCGAAGCTGGTCTTCTTGGGGTTCAACTTCATGTTGTAGTGGCGTAGTATGTCGAAGGTCTGTTTCAGGTGGTCCAGGTGGTCCTCCTTTCTCAAACTCTTGACAACTATGTCGTCCACGTACACCTCCATGGATTCGCCGATGTGTTGGTCAAACATTTTGTTCACCAATCTTTGGTAGGTGGCTCCGGCGTTGATGAGTCCGAACGGCATCCTTTCCCAGCAATACATGTTCTTGTTGGTGTAGAACGCCGTGTGTTCCTGGTCATCCGGGTGTAGAGCTATCTGATGATAGCCCGCAAAAGCATCCATGAATGTCATCATCTCATGGCCTGCAGTGCTGTCCACCAGCTGGTCAATGTGAGGTAGTGGGAAGTTGTCCTTCGGGCATGCTTTGTTCAGGTCTGTAAAGTCAATGCAGAGTCTCCACGTCCCATTGTGTTTCTTCACCAGGACGGGGTTCGCGACCCACTGCGGACACAAAGCCTCCTTGATGAGCTTGTTGTCTAACAACTTCTCCACCTCAACTGTTAGAGTTGCGTACTTGTCTGGTCCATACTTTCTTCGCTTTTAGCGTACGGGTCTCCTCGTCGGATCAATGTTAAGTCTGTGGCAAGCATGTTCCAACGGAATCCCCGTCATGTCTTCGTGGGACCAGGCAAACACGTCCAGGTTGGTCATTAAGAACAGCTCCATCCTCGACCGGTACGGTTCAGGTAACTCAGAACCGATGAAAAGTTCTAAGTCCCTTTCCGGGTCAACCGGGAGTGCCGTCAACTCCTCCATGGGGGTTGCTTTTCTCTTCTGACTTTTCCACCTCGGGTCGTTGTTGAACTCATCCCACTCCCCTTGTGACATCTGCGCAGGCTCGTGGCCTATGCGCGGTTCGAGGTCATCGGGTTGGCTTTCAGCTTGGGCGAGCTCGTCGGTTGTGAACATCTCTGGTGGTTTGTCAGCTTGGGACGGTGTGGTGACTTGGGGAGTTGGGTCAACGTCCATTGGTGTTGGTTCTTGACCTCCCGCAGGTCCCCCACCTTGGGCCTTATCAGCTACCTCCATGGGAGTAGGTTGCTGTCCCTGCGCAGGTACCTACCCCTGCGCAGGTCTCAACACTTGGGTTTCTCCCAAGTCCTCCATTGGTGTCGGTTGTGTGTCTTGCACAGGTCCAATGCCTTAGTTGATTTCTGACAAATCGCCTACCTCCATCATCTCAGTTTCGACTGAGATGACGTCTAGGATGTTTGGCTCGTCTGCAGGGATCTGTACGTCCTCTTCAAGGATGTGGACTTGTGTAATGGATTTCTTGACCCGGCCATCTTTGAGCTGGAGTAAACACTCTCGGGCCTTTTTCTGGTCACCTTTTATAGTTCTGGCACCTTTTGGAGTTGGGAATTTTAAACAGTAGTAGTAGGTCGAACACGCCGCTTTGAATTCATTAATAAAAGGGCGGCCAAGGAACCCGTTGTAGGAGGACTGCTGGTCGACAACTAGGAAATCTATGAGCCTAGTCAGTCTCCTTTCGGGGTCCTCAGCCGATACAAGTTGGACGCTCAACCTAACACTACCTAGGGGGACGGTTACAACTTCTCCGAACCCCACTATCCTAGCATTGCTAGGTTCCAGGTACGACTCAAAATCACCTAAGGCATCCAAGGTGGACTTGAAGAGGATGTTGGTGAATGCGCCGGTGTCCACAAGTAGCTTGTGAATTCGGACGTTCATGATGTCGGCTGTTATCACCAACGAGTCGTTGTGGGGCATCAGTACCCCCTCCAGGTCCGCTGAAGAAAATGTCAGCTCGTCAGCGAGCTGTAAGACGGACCTGGGGCCGGAGCTGCCTTCCTGGACTTGATTTATGGCCCAGATTTCGGCCTTCTTTTTTCTCTTCGATATGGAGGATCCCCCGTCCTGGAGACCTCCTGCAGCTCCGATCTCCTCCTCAACAACCAAGAGTTCCCGAGTCGGCTCCATGTTTTGCTGAGGTTGGGGAGGTGCCCTCCGTCTGTGATGGGGACCAGGTTGGTCTGCTTCCTCCTCCTCGTCATCGGAGGTAGCCCTCCTCTCGAACCTCGGTCTCTTAGCTGGGGCCTTCTTCACGAACTCGGCCAATTTCCCCTCCTCGTAAAATTTCCAGAGTTGCTTGAGGAGGTCTCGGCACTCGCTGGTGAAGTGGCCGATGGCCTGATGGTAGGCACAGAATTTGTTGGGGTTGAGCTTCGTGCGGTCCTGGTGGATCCGCCTTGGCTCCTCCAGCATGGCCTTGCCTTGGACGGCGGTGAAGACATGGTCGACGGAGACAGTGAGGACCTGGTTGAGCTTTTCTTTGAGCTCGTCTCCCTCGCCAAAGGCCTTTAAGTTCCGGGGAACTTTGTAGGCGCCCCCGGACTTCTTCCCGTAGGGCTTCCTTTCCTCGTGGGCACCAACTTCTTTCAGTAGTGCCTCCTGCATAGCCACAAACACCCCCGCCTTGTAGCGGAATTCGCTGTAAGTGTTGGGACATGCGAGGTGCATCTCCTTCCAGAGGTCGGTGCCTCTCCTAAGTCCGGCCATCGCTGCGACGACCTTGGTGTCTTCGCTTACCGGCTCGCCTTCCAGCAGAATCTTGTCGAACCTTTCCAGGTACTGCTGGTCGGTTTTGCTCTCGCCTTGATGGATGTTGGCGAGCCGGTGCTTCTGGGTGAGGTAGGACCCGAACCCAGAGAATTGGGCCAGGAACTCCCGCGAGAGTTGGACAAATGAGCAGATTGACCCCGGGGCGAGTGAAGAGAACCAGCGGTGAGCTCGGTCCCCTAGGGTCAGCGGGAAGTTCCGGCACTGGGTGGGGTCGGTGATGCCGACCGAAATCATGAAATCCGCGTACTTGGCCAGGTGGACTTTTGGGTCCGATTCGCCTTCGTATGCGGACATCACCGGGAATTGAATTTTCTT
>JAPKLY010003998.1:0-15439 GCA_026898435.1 Prunella vulgaris
CTAGCCTGCAATCTACCTAAAATAGGAAAGATTTGATTTGATCTCCTCCAACGGATCTATTTTGAATCTCGCCTATAAATATGGAGAACCTTGCACCCATACAAGGTTAACGGGAAATTTCCAAGAGAACTCTCAAGAATCCAAGAACACAAAGCATATCATAAACAACACTCTGCAATTAAATTTCCCTAGTGTTGTAGTAGGATTCGCTCTGTATTTGCTTAGATCGATAGCTCTAATATTTAGCACTGATTTGTATTGCTAGAGCTATCTCAGTTGGAAACCAGAATACCAAACCTCTCAAAGTGTGAGATAGGTTGGTTAGAAGGACTGGGACTTGTAAAACGCCCAGGGGTCAGTTCCTAAGAAAGGAAATTGGCTATTCGTGTCCCTTGGCACGTAAAACCCAAGTACCTATCCTCAGGGTTTTGAGGATAGCTTCCTGTTAAATCAGGTCGTGGACGTAGGAGTTGGTTATCTCCGAACCACGTTAAAAAGTCCCCTGTGTGCTGATTTACTGTTTTGTTCAGGATCATAAATGTCATCATGTTAAACTGAACATACTGCATTGGTTTTAACTTCAGGACTGAATCAATCATCCTGAATCTGAATACTGTGCACTCAGCCTTAACCACCTATTTACTAAGCAACTCAGAGAAAACGTTTTCAGAAACTAAAATGAGTAGAATCTAAGGGCTCACTTTCCGCACGTACTCTGACTCACTGAGATAGTAGTCCAACTGACTCGCTTCTCAGCAGTCAGTAGGTTTGTTATCTCTACTGAGCCTCCGAGCACTTTACTCACACTCAGCTTATTTGACTCATTACTGAACCGTCCCTGCTGCCCCTGCGGACATTCAGCATACTGAGTACTTCAGGGAATCCTGACTGAGTGCGTTAGAGCATTTTTCTGAGTCTTTCAGAAAAATCTGACATCAGTGTATTCCCCCCCCATACACTGATTTAACTCGTTTCGGGACCAACAGGTTTTATGAAAAATGTTTTATGAAATGTTGTGCTTGTACGATGGCTTAGGAAGTTATGATAAATGATGAGTATGAATGCCTAGTAAGGAACGTTTAGAAGTTTTTAAGTGCGACGAATTAGTAGGACCATTTTTTAAATTTTATTAAGATCGGCTAAGCAATTCCTTTATCTTGTGGGGCCTTTCGTTTTAGATGCCTCCGAGACGTGACCCGATCCATGACCCTAATGAGTCCGATGGACACGCGGATAGGAGGGGTCACTCTCAAGCTAACCCCGTAGTCCTTAACGTAGCACATATGCCTAACACTACCGCGCAAGTAGTTGAACAATTTAGGAGGTACAAGCCTGCAACCTTTAATGGGCGGGACGGACCAAACGCTGTTGAGGAGTGGTTTCGTACCATGGAGAGGATCTTTCAGCTGATTGAGTGCACCGATGCACAACGGTTTGCTTGCGTGGCATTCCAACTTGTTGAGGATGCCGACCATTGGTGGGTGAGCCATTGGAGAATTCACCCAGTTGAGGAGAGACGTGCCTTAACTTGGGATCGTTTCAAGGGGATCGTAATGGAGAGATACTACCCTCAATCTTACAAGGATAGGAAGGAGCGTGAATTCCTAGACTTGCGACAAGGAGGAATGACGGTTGCGGAGTACGAATTGAAGTTTAGCCAACTTTCACGTTTTTCTCAACATCTCGTCGACACCGAGCAAAAACGTGTCCTTCATTTCGTCAAAGGGCTAAGGACCGAAAGTAAGCATGTTCTACTAGCTTTAGGCAACCTAACTTTTACCGAAGCAATCGAGAGGGCCGAACAAATGGGAGCATGTTTGAAGGAAGATGCAGATAGGAGGTCAAGGGATAACAAAAGAAGATAGGACCAAACCGGTAGAGCAAGAAAGGTACCTAACCGTGGAGTGCAAGGTCAAGGACCTACCCAAGGCTTTAGGCCTAGGCAAGGAAATCAAGTGATGAACCCAGCTTGTCCTAAGTGTGGAAAGAACCATAGAGGAGAATGCCTCATGGGAAAAGACGTTTGTTTCCGATGCCATAAACCCGGGCATAGAGCACCCGAGTGTCCGACTCTACCTAAAGGAATGACACAAGCTCGTGTGTACTCGCTTATGGGAGAGCCGAATGAGGATCAATCTCCTTCGGAGACTCTGCAAGGTATGCTAACTTTGAATTCGGTACCAATAACTGCTTTGTTCGATACCGGAGCTACGCATTCTTTTATCTCGCTTAGTTGTTGTGTGAGGATTGGTTGTGAGTTAAATGTTAGTTTTAGTCCCTTAGAAGTTAGTATCCCTTCGGGTAAGGCTATTTTTACGAGTAAGGTTTTGTCGAGTGCGAAACTTGAGATTTGTGGGAGGAGTCTTGAGGGAGAATTGCGCGTGATCGAGATGGGACAATTCGATGTCATTCTTGGTATGGATTGGCTAGCTAAGTACCACGCCACTATCGATTGAGAGAAGAGGGAAGTGACGCTCAAGTTGCCAAATGGAGAGGAGTTGACGTACTTTGGTTCCAGACCAAGTACACATAATTTGATCGTCACCGCAATGCAAGCCGTCGAGTTACTTCAAGAAGAAGGATGTGAAGGATACTTTGTCCATGTAATGGGCACGAACGTGAGGGAGGTGAACATAGAAGATGTTGCCATTGTTAACGAATTCATTGACGTGTTTCCCGAGGAGTTACCCAGAATTCCACCTGACCGCCAAGTGGAATTTACAATCGATCTAGTGTCGGGAGCTACCCCAATTTCGAAAGCACCCTATCATATGGCGCCAAAGGAACTCGAAGAGTTAAAGATGCAATTGCAGGAGTTGTGGGATAAGAAATTCATCCAACCAAGTGTTTCACCATGGGGAGCGCCAGTTTTGTTCGTCAAGAAGAAGGACGGATCGTGGAGGATGTGCATTGACTATCGAGAGCTTAATCGGCTCACGATAAAGAACAAGTACCCGTTGCCAAGGATTGAAGATTTGTTCGATCAACTAAGGGGAGCGAGTATGTTCTCAATGGTTGACTTGAGATCGGGTTATCACTAATTGAAGATCAAGGAAGGAGATAGAGCGAAGACCACTTTTCACACACGCTATGGGCATTACGAGTTCGTAGTGATGCCGTTCGGTTTGAGCAACGCACCAACTGTCTTCATGGACTTGATGAACCGTGTCTTTCACCCTTTCCTAGATCGGTTCGTCATAGTGTTCATTGATGACATTCTTATCTATTCTCGGAGTAAGGAGCAACATGAGGAGCACTTAAGGACGATTCTAGAAATTTTGCTCCAAGAAAGATTATTTGCAAAGTTTACCAAATGCGAGTTTTGGTTAGACCGAGTGAACTTTTTAGGCCATGTGATCACCGCCCAAGGAGTTGAAGTAGACGCATCCAAGGTTGCAGCCGTGAGTGAGTGGAAGGCTCCAACTAATGTGAACGAGGTTCATAGTTTTCTCGGTTTGGCGGGATACTATCGGCGATTTATTGAAGGCTTTGCAAAAATAGCCTCACCGATGACCAAGTTAACATGCAAAGGAGAAAAGTTCGTGTGGTCCAAGGCATGCGAGAAGAGTTTCCAAGAGTTGAAGGACAAGTTAGTGTCGACTCCAGTCCTTATTATTCCCGATCCTACGGAAGGTTTCGTTATCTTTTGTGACGCGTCGAAGCAAGGACAAGGATGCGTTTTGATTCAACATTGGAAAGTCATGGCGTACGCATCAAGGCAATTGAAGGTGCACGAGATGAACTATCCTACACATGATCTTGAGTTAGCAGCTGTTGTTCATGCATTGAAGATATGGAGACATTATCTTTATGGTACTAAGTGCGAGATTTTCACCGATCATAAGAGCTTCAAATACATTTTCACGCAAAAGGAGTTGAACATGAGACAAAGGCGTTGGCTAGAGTTAGTCAAGGACTACGATTGCACAATCAACTACCATCCGGGCAAGGCGAACGTGGTCGCGGATGCACTTAGCCGAAAGGAAGGCGTGTTATCTTCACTAACGAGCCAAGGCGATTTGGCAAGGGAGTTCGAACGCCTAAGGATAGAAGTTGTCGATTCAAACGAAGAGATGGAAGCCATCTTGGCAGCCCTAACGATCCAACCTACTCTCTGAGCTCGGATCGTTGAAGCACAAGGCGAGGATGTTGCACTCGCCAAGTTAAAGAAGCGGATCAAGGGGAAAGGCGTGAAGGGTTTCATGATCGATGAGAATGGAGCCCTCTTGTTCGAGAATAGGGTATGTGTGCCAAACCATGAAGGATTGAAGAAGGAAATAATGGAGGAAGCTCATTGTACACCTTATACGGTTCATCCCGGTGGAACCAAAATGTATAGGGACTTAAGGACTATATTTTGGTGGAGGAACATGAAAGGCGACATTGCCAATTTCGTAGAGAAGTGTTTAACTTGTCAACAAGTTAAGGCGGAACATCAAAGGCCATCCGGATTGTTGAAGCCATTACAGATACCTCAATGGAAGTGGGAGCACATTTCCATGGACTTTGTGATGGGACTACCCCGTTCGATTAAAGGGAATCAAGCTATATGGGTTGTTGTGGATCGACTAACCAAGTCAGCTCATTTTCTACCTATGAAGATGACGTGGAGCATGGATAAACTTGCTCAAGTTTATATCCAAGAAGTAGTGAGATTGCATGGAGTTCCCGTTTCAATAATTTCAGATAGAGATGCACGTTTTACGTCGCAATTTTGGAGGAGCCTACAAACGGCCATGGGCACTAAGTTAAATCTTAGTACGGTGTATCACCCACAAATGGACGGTCAATCCGAGAGGACGATTCAAACACTTGAAGACATGTTGCGGGCATGTGTCCTAGATTTTGAAGGTAATCGGGAGACGTACTTACCTTTGGTGGAGTTTGCTTACAACAATAGTTATCAAGCGACGATTGGCATGGCTCCATACGAAGCCTTGTATGGAAGACGTTGTAGATCTCCCTTGTATTGGGACGAAGTTGGCGAATGACGCATTCTAGGGCCCAAGATAGTGGAGAAAACGGTAAAGGTGGTCGAGAAGATTCGAGAGCGAATACGGGCTGCCCAAGATCGTCAGAAATCTTATGCCGACAAGCGAAGAAAGCCCCTACATTTCGAGAAGGGCGAGGAAGTGTTCTTAAAGGTGTCGCCAACCAAAGGAGTTGTTCGTTTTGGACGAAAAGGGAAGTTACAACCGCTTTTTATAGGACCTTTTGAGATCCTAGAGAAGGTTGGGAGTTTAGCTTATCGCTTAGCTTTGCCCCCTAACCTTGCACCCGTTAACAATGTTTTTCACGTTTCGATGTTGAGAAAATACGTACGCGATCCTAGTCACGTGATAGACTATTCGTCTTTGGAAGTGGACAAGAACTTAGCCTATGAAGAAATACCCATTGAAGTATTGGATAGAAAGACTCATCGTTTGAGGAATCGAGAAGTTAATCTCATTAAGGTACGTTGGAATCGCCATGGAATTGAAGAGGCGACGTGGGAAAAAGGAGAGGACTTAAAAGCTAAATATCCCGAGCTTGTTTCGCAAGGTAAGTTAGTATTTTCGAGGACGAAATTTTTTAAAGGTGGTGAGGTTGTAACACCCCGCATAGGCAGCAGCTTTTAGTCATTTAATTATTTTTGTTTTAGGCGTGAGTTTTGAGTGTGAGCAAGGTTTAGTCCTTTAAGTTGCTAAGCTTTAATATTTCTTAATTAATTGCTTAGTATTAGTTGTCCCAATTAGTATTGATTGGACCACTAAGTAGTATGAAGTTTCGAATTTTATTAGAAGTTGAGGAGAATAATATTATTGTTGAGGTTATAGTATTAGTCCTTTAAGAATAGTATTTCCTTAAGTATTAATTTATTAAAGACATGTTAGTAATTGAGGAATTAAATTTAGGGATTTGACTTTATGAGGATTTGACCAAGAATAGGATTAAATAATACTTGGGATAGTATTAATAATATTTTCGAAAATAAGGAGTCTTAGACCTTAAGCAATTTTCGAAAATTAGGAAGGTATTAAGACAAGGATTTCTAGTATCTTTATTTATGGAAATAAGTCATATTCTTATGAAAGAGAATAGTACATGCTTGAAGGTTAAGTATCATAAGAATAAAGAGTTAGTAAGGATCTTTTAAATAAGGAAATAAGTTGCCAAGTATGGAAATAGAGATACACCAAGATATTGGGCCAAATTTCTTGCCTTCTTCCTCCAAATTCGGCCAGCCCCTTTTGTGTAGCCCTACACACTTATTCCAAGTCTATAAATAAGTATTGATCAAGTCCCAAAATCCTTAGACACCCCAAGAAAATTGGCAGCCACCTAGCACCAAATTTCGGCCACTTTATGAAGTTATAGGACCAGATTTTCCAGCAGCTTGTGAGGTTAGGAAGAGAGCAAGTTTCGGCAGCCTTAAGTAAAGAAAGGAGTAGGATTCGATCACAAGAAATAGTCAAGCCAACGTACAACACTTCTCTTCTTTTCAAGCAATTCAAAGGTGGGAGTTTAAACGGTGAAAAGTGGTAACACTTGTTTGATTTTTAAATACTATGTTTGATGTGTTTATGTGTTTATGTGCTAAAGAGGGATGCCCTTATGTGATGTCAAAGATGAGTACTCTTAAGTAGTACTAAAGAGGGATGCCCTTATGTGGTGTCAAAGAGGGATACTCTTATGTAGTATCAAAGAGGGATATCCTTTTGTGGTATCAAAGAGAGATACTCTTATGTAGTATCAAAGAGGGACACGCTTAAGTCGTGTCAAAGGTTAAGAATGATTGGTATGTTTTCATGTTTACATGTCCATTATATTTAGACTTCGAACTAAACTATCCCCACGGAGTGATTATTTTATAATTGCTCACCCCTTCACCGAATTATATTTTCAGATTTTCAAGAGTAAAGATGACGAGATCGGCGATACGGAGGAAGGTGGATGTGATGCGAGTTAAAGAAGTTAATGGATGAAGATTTTTATTAATAAACCAAATAGGCTTTTATTTCATGTTTGAAGTATTATTTTCGGCGCTTGTGTGTTTGCCACAAGACTAGATGTTTGCATGTTTTATTTCGTGGAGTGCATGGACACGTAGATGTTTGATTTAGGATTTATTATGGTTTGACGAATTATGGGATTTTATTATGATTTTTATGAGGCATTATTATTATTATGATTATGTGTTAATTTGCATGAGTTTTAGGAGTTAAGTTGAAGAATTATTTTATTAAATAGCAGCTGATGGTTCGAAAATTATATGCATGGTTAAGAGTCAATTTATGTGTTTAATTGTTCTTATGAAATTAGTTATTGTCCTTAGTT
The DNA here is from genome assembly GCA_026898435.1 of Prunella vulgaris. NCBI lineage: Eukaryota > Viridiplantae > Streptophyta > Magnoliopsida > Lamiales > Lamiaceae > Prunella > Prunella vulgaris. The sequence goes on from JAPKLY010003998.1 coordinate 7,318, forward strand.
TGCATGATCAATAAGTTAAGTTTTATAACTTTAAAAATTATGAAACATTACCAAAATGTTTGACATGATTTATAATGCATATTCACCAATTTGCATGAGTTTTTACTTAGTAGAAGTCGAGGAACTGATTTTAGTCCTTTATGTGATTCTAGTCGTCAAAATTCTTGTTTTAGAAATACCAAAATATATGCCAGTCTATTTTCGAAATTTTGACAGTTTAATAGCCTTAAAATATTAAGTGTTTTGGTCTTAAAACCTGGAAGAAAATCGTTTAAAAGTTTTAGTCTGAAATTAGTCCTACAACTTTATTTTACGAGCTTTTCATGTGTTTTAAAAAGGGATTTTCGTGGCAAGTGTTTAATTTATGTCTAATATGATTTAATTGAGTATTTATAGGTCTTATGTTGAATGGCAAGGCAATAGTATTAAAGAAAATGGATTTGGTATTAGTTAGTGGACTGTTTTTATACACAACCAGTTTTGATGAATACACCCAGGCTATTTTCGTGAGTTTTATGCCCCAGTGGTTGTACATGATTTGTTTAGGTATTATTGCATAATTTAATTGATGTCTTGGTTGATGTATGAAGTTGGAATGATTTAATTTCCTATGTTAAATATATTAAATTATATTGGATATATTTGAGATGGTATTATTTATGTTTTCCATGGATGTGTTGAACGAGTTATTTAAATTGAATGTATGATTTATTTGTTTAAATTTTTTTACTCTGATTTTAGTTTTAAAAAGAGTTTTTAAAGGAGAAGGAATTTTATTACAAGCTTAAGGGTTCACGTTCTAAAGAATGTTTTATTAAATTGTTTATTTAAAATCAAGACTTCCGCTGATTTGAAATGCTTAGAATTTTAGGGCGTGGCAATAATTCCCTTGTGTCTCGTCGTATTTCTTTCAGCTCTTAATTTGTGCACATCACCTAAAACTAATTTTCATTAAAAAACATTTCTGCACTATTCACAGCGCACTACTTTCAAATTCAGACTACCTCAAGTAGTCTGCTGGTTTTCTGAATAAGCAAGATAATTTGAAAAAGGTTTTTGAATTCTTACAAGTCTATTCAACCCCCCCTCTAGACTTGTTCAAATGTATTCTTCCCTAAAACCTGCCTTTGGGACCAACAAGTGGTATCAGAGTTGTGTGTCCAAAAGACCACACCCTGAAAAAGCTTTTGGTGGTCACCTGGACAGATCCATGAAAATCTGTTTTTAGAAACTGTGTGTGTGCCTTTTATCTAATCACTTGCAGAATATGTCTTTCTACATAAAGAGTGGATCCAAGACGAGGAAGTTGCCAGAATAATCCATAGAAGATTATGATTACTGGAAATTCAGAATGGAGAATCACCTAGGAGCCTTTCATGATCGAATGCTAGATGTTTTGGAGGAAGGGCCAATCAAGTTTTTCTGGAAAGGAGTAAGTGATGGCAAGACTCCAGAAGCTGAGATCAGCGAAAGAAGGAAGACAGAGAAGAAGAAGAGTGAATTAAACGATGCTGAAAGGAAACTCTTCAACTTAGATCAAGTGGCCAGAACAGAGATCATCAAGACTCTCTCCAAAGAATATATAGAGAAAATCAAGATGTGCAAAACCGCTAAGGAGATGTGGGAGAAACTCTCCTTGATGTGTGAAGGGACAGATAAAATCAAAGAGAACAAGCTTCAAGCCGTTCTACATACCTTTGACACATTTAAAATAAGAGCTGATGAAACCATTGATCAGCTGGATATGAGGCTGACAAACATACTGAATAAGGCAAGCTCCTTAGGAAAGGATTACTCAGAGAAAGAGATTAATAACAAAATTTTGAGATCTCTTACTTCAAGATGGAGAGTGAAGGTGACTGTAATTAAAGAGACAAAGAATCTATCTGAGATGAGTCATCATACACTGCTATCTCATCTGAAGGCACACGAGTTCGATATCCAAGAAGAAGACCAAGAAGATGAGACTCCAACTTCATCAGCCACAAAGAATGTTGCTTTCTCTGCTGCAGCTGATAGTCAAGAGAAGTCCTCTACTCCAGAGGACATGAGCTTAAAGGAGAAACTTACTTTGCTGACCAAGAAGTTTGACAAGATGTCAAACAAGTTCCAGAAGTATAGATCCCAGTGGAAGAAGAATAAGAGTGATTCTTCCAGAAGATACCAGAAGTCATCTGATGCCAGAAGACCATCAGATGAACAGGAGACCAGATACAAGTCTCCAGAGAGAAGGAGGGAACCAAGTCCCAGAAGAGGAGGAGATGGTGTTTGTTTCACTTGCAACAAGCCAAGACATCTCAGCTATGATTGTCCTCAGCTTACCCCTAGGGAGAGAGAAGAGAAGAGGATCAAGAGAGATCGCAGGTTCGCTGATAAGAGAGCTCTGCTGGCAGAGGAGGAGAAGTAGGATATCAGCTCATCCTCATCCTCATCTGATTTTGAATCAGAGGATGATATCTGCCTCATGGCTAAGGTAGAAGAGGTAAATTCTCCTACCCCCTCTGTTAGCTCATCTTGCTCCTCTACCTATTCTATGGAGTCAGATATACACAAGTTGTTATCTGATCTCCAATCCTCCTTAAAAGTTTGTTCTAAGCTGGAAGAGGAGAACACTAGTCTGAAAGCGGAAGTTCTAAGCTTGAGACAGGATCTAGAAAATGCTAGACTACCAGTGATATCCTATAACTCACAAGCTAACAAGTCTGCTGACTTAATAGCAAAATGTGAGGAACACGAGAAGCTGATAGAAAAGTTACTTTCTGAGAATACTGTTTTGAGTGAAGAACATAATCGGCTGACAGCTAAGTTCGATGAACTCTTCAAGTAGAATGAACTAAAAATAAAAAATTCACAGCAGCTTCAGCTGAAAGTGGACCAGCTAACTAAGGCAAAGAATGTCGTGTCTGAAATAGCTGAGTCCTCACAAACTGTGAATGACAAAAGGAGTCTTGGTTATCCCAAACCCAAACCACAAAAGAAGAAGAAAGGTGACAGTGGATTAATTAGGGATCCTCGAAAGGGTAAAGGACCAGCTGAGCCTGCATCTGGATCAGAAGGGCAAAAGAGCAGAGGGACAGAAAAGGTCCCAGCTGGACAGAAGAGTTCCAAAGCTCAGAAGTCTGCTGGTGATCACAAGGTTTCAGCAGAGCAGAAGAGTACTAAAACTCAGAAGCCTGCTGACAACCAACATAAGTCCAAAGCTCAGAAGCCCCGAGACCAGAAGAGGAATCCAAGTTATAGCTCAGCTAAGACAAGGAGACCTCAGCAAAATCAGAAGAGGAATGATAAGCCTGGGTCATCTCAGCAGAGTAAACCCAAGCGAAACAGACCTCAGCCCTGAGTTACTTTTAATGTAACCAAAGTAGGCAAGCCTTCACCGGCTAAGGTATATGAGTCATTCGGAGGCTCAAGCCAAAATTATCCTTTTGAGCAGCCAACCTACAAACCTGCTGTTATCACTCATCGCCCCAGAAAAGATCCCCTGAGGGAGATGATTTTTGTGGACAAATATGGTAGAAGGTTGAGATCCCCTAAACCTCATAAGGATGATCTCTACCTGTGGATCCAAAAAGTCGATACTAACCAATCAGGACCCAAAGATAGGGTACCTAAAGCCTGAGTTTTAATTTCAGGTAAACTCTAGCCCTATAGAAAGAGGAGAAGCTAAGGGCCATGTCTGGTACATTGATAGCGGTTGCTCGAAGCACATGACCTTTGAGAAGCATCTCCTCCAGGACTTTGTAACGCTTGATGGGCCTAGAGTTGTGTTCGGTGACAACAATTTTGGAGTCACCAGAGGAGTAGGCACTCTGCTGATCAAAGGAACAATAGTTGAAGAAGTCTACTATGTAGAAGGACTCATGCTCAATCTTCTGTCTGTATCCCAATTCTGTGACAAGGGATATTCAGTAAGATTCTCTAAGAACTCTTGTCTTGTTATTAATGATTTAAATGAGCAGGTGCTACTAACTGGCCTCAGAAGAGGTAATATGTATCCTGCAGATTTTGCAAGTTGTCCAGCTAATTCATGTTTAGTTGCTAATAGCTCATCAGAGATCAGCTGGCTCTGGCACAAAAGACTAGGTCCTCTGAACTTCAAGACTCTTAACAAGGTTGCAAGGAAGGGTCTAGTCAGAGGTCTACCAAATGAGGTATTTTCATCTGAGCAGAAGTCTGATGATTGTCAGAAAGGGAAGTAGACTAAAGCCTCATTCAAAGATGTGCAGAGTACTTCAACAACAAAAGCACTCCAGCTGCTTCATATGGATTTGTTTGGACCAGTCTCACCTCTTAGCTTCAGTGGAAGGAAGTACACACTGGTGATTGTTGATGACTATACAAGATTCGCTTGGGTAGTGTTCTTGTTCAAGAAGAATGAGACTATGGTCAAGATGTTGGAGTTGTTCAAGATGATTCAGAAGGAGCTGGACCTCAGCATAGTCAGAATCAGAAGTGATAAAGGTACTGAGTTGTTTCTGACTACTGCAGGGACAATGGTATTCAACATGAGACATCAGCTGCCAGAACACCTCAGCAGAATGGATTAGCTGAGAGAAGAAACAGAAATCTCAAGGAGGCAGCAAGGACTATGTTAGCTGAATATCAGACTCCTCAAAGATTTTGGGCAGAAGCCATCAACACTGCTTGCTTCATCCAAAATAGGTGTCTACCAGTCAAGAGACATGGGAAGACTCCTTATGAAATTTACGAGGGTAAAACTCCTAACCTTTCCTCCGTCCATATTTTTTGGTGTAGGTGTTTCATCCATGACAATGGAAAGACTAAGTTAAAGACTTTTGAAGCTAAAGTTGCTGAAGGAATATTCTTAGGATATTTTGGAAGTAGCAAAGCCTATAGAGTCTTTAATAAAGTCTCTCTCTGTGTGGAGGAGACACCCCATGTTGTATTTGATGAATCTATTCATGAGTACAACAAGGAGAAGCTAGCAGAAGAGGTGGATCTGCTGAATTTGTCAGACTAGCCAGATTTGATTAAGGTAGAGGTAACTAGGATAGAATTAGATTCAGATTTAGATGATGAGTCCAAATCAGCTGATAAGCCCTCATCAGCACAAGATGATGGCATATTGACTCCTCACACTAACCAAGGGGGAATATCAGACAAGACCCAAGAGGAGGAGACTATGGCACCTCAAAGGGGCAAGAAGAAGATGTCTGACTTCCCAGCTAAACAGATTCTAGGAGATCCAAGTGTAGGTGTTCAGACCAGAAGAAAACTAAACTTGGGTGCTCAATTCAGATGTTATGTGTCTCTGATAGAACCCAAGAATATCCATGAAGCTCATGAAGATCCAAACTGGATTGTAGCTATGCAAGAGGAGCTAAATCAGTTTGCAAGATAAGAAGTTTGGAATCTAGTGGAGAGGCCCAAACATCAGAAGGTCATAGGCACTAAGTGGGTCTTTAAGAACAAAAAGGATGAAAATGATGTAGTGGTTAGAAATAAGGCAAGGCTAGTAGCCCAGGGGTATTCACAGTCAGAGGGGATTGACTATGATGAGACATTTACTCCTGTGGCAAGACTAGAAGCCATCAGATTGTTTCTGGCTTATGCTGTTTTCAAAGGGTTCAAGGTATATCAGATGGATGTCAAGTCAGCTTTTCTGAAAGGAATCCTGGCAGAAGAGGTTTATGTGGAACAACCACTAGGATTTGAGATTAGGAACAAGGTTTATAGGTTGCAGAAGGCTTTATATGGACTAAAGCAGGCACCTAGAGCTTGGTATGATACTCTATCACAGTTCCTACTGGATAGTGGATTCATCAAAGGAAGGATAGACAAAACCTTGTTCAGAAAAGAAGATGGAGATGATATCCTCCTAGTGCAGATCTATATGGATGATATCATCTTTGGCTCCCCTAACAAGAAGATGTGTGATTAGTTTAGCAAGCTGATGACCAACAAGTTTGAAATATCCATGATGGGGGAGATGACTTACTTCCTTGGACTACAGGTGAAGTAAATGTCCAATGGAACTTTCATTAGCCAAGCTAAGTATGCCAAGAATTTGATAGAAAAATTTGGAATCTGTAGTAGCAGAGAAGCTAAGATTCCTATGATGGCAAACTTTAGCATGGATCCAGATGAGGCTGGTGAGAAAGTGGATCAGACACAATATAGAGGACTTATTGGTTCTCTGCTGTATCTCACTGCCAGCAGACCTGATATCAGCTTTGCAGTAGGGGTATGTGCAAGGTTTCAGGCAAACCCTAAGAAATCTCATCTGGAAGCAGCAAAGAATATTGTTAAGTATTTGAAGGGTACTTACAATCTAGGCCTCTGGTACCCAGATGATGATAACTTTCAGCTGAGTGGGTATTCAGACTCTGACTATGGAGGGTGCAAGATTGATAGGAAATCAACCTCTGGCACATGTCAGTTTCTGGGAAGTAAGCTGATATCTTGGTTCTCCAAGAAGCAGACTTCTGTAGTTACTTCCACAACAGAGGCAGAGTACATGGCTGCTAGTAGTTGCTGTTCTCAGCTGCTCTGGATCAGACAACAGCTGAGGGACTACCATATGATCACAGAAGAGATACCCATCTTCTGTGATAGCACAAGTGCAATAGCCATTACTCAGAATCCAGTTCTCCATACCAGATGTAAGCATGTGGACATAAGACATCATTTTCTTCGAGATCATGCTGAGAAGAGAGATATCAGGATGGAGAAGATTCATACGGAGAAGCAGAGAGCAGATGTGCTTACCAAACCTTTAGTAGAGGTAAGATTCAGAGAATTAGTAGCAGAGTTAGGAATGATAGATGGAGGTGCAGTTCTTTAGAAAGAAATTTTTTGGGTAAATGGGTAGTCAGCTGATATCCAGCTGAGGACTATTCTGCTGAAGTAATCTGCTGATCTTCTCATCAGCTGATCTGGTATGTCTTCTTTTTCTTTCCTTTCTTTTCTCTATCTTGTTATGTCTAACTTGATACAGGGATAAGTTATGAAAGTCAGACAAAGGCCACCTTGCTTCAACTGGTCCATCTTAGCTGACTATATAGACCCAGATGAGCAGAGAAGATTTTCATGAAGATCATTCTTATCAGCTGACCTTGCCACATCAGATTCTCGATAAGTATTTCTATATTCTTCATGTCGGTTTTAAAATTTCCTTTTGATATAAAATCTTTTCAAAAATTAATAAATCCCGTATTTCTAAAAATAATTTTAGAAAATTGGCAATCAAATCTTTTCTCTTACGAAAATTTGGGGATTTATTACCTTTTTCAAAATAAGGTGTCGGTTGTAATTAATTTCTCACCGCCTAAAATTTCTCAAAAAGCTTTTTCATCATTACCTTTTTCAAAAAGGCAAATCTTTTGGCGGTCAAAACCTTTCGAAACCCTGACACCCACGCATCACCTCCAAAATTCTCAAAGGTCATCTAATCTGGACCTTTGATTTGTGTGACGCAAAATACAAATCTACGATCAAAATTGATAGGTTTTAATTTTGGAAAAACTGTTCATTTTCCTCGATTCCTATATATACCCCTTTAACCTCTTTCTGAAAACCTTCTGCTCCTAAATCTTTCTTCTCTTAGTATTCCTGCATACTATTCTCTGTGAACTTAATCTCTGTTTTGAAGGTATGACATCTAAAGCTTTGCAAAAGATGTTCAAGGAAAAGATGTACGCAGAAATGTGTGTCGATTTCGACACGACTAGGGTTCCAGAGATTCGAGAAATCCTAAACCTTCTTCAACATCACAATCTCTGAACCTTTACCTCCATGACCCCCCCTGACCATAAAACCCTAAACTTCTACGCCCTTCAATTCCTTCTCAAGGCCCAGTTCAGTTCAAACTCAGTAGGCTCCTTGGCTGATGGAAAAACTGTTGTTATTTCCAAGGATGCAGTTGCTAATCTTTTTGGCCTATCCTTCTCTGGTGTTCAACCACACAAATACAAAGAAGCCGACTACCTGGACACTTTCAAGATTATGGCCAGGAAGAGTCATAGGGATACCACCAAAAATCTAAAGAAGTCTATGTTGAGGAGACGATTCCAGTTTTTGATGGATGTGGTGACCAAGGTCATCTTGGCAGAACAGGGGAGTTTGGACGCCATTACCAAACTTCGCCTGAGCGTGGCCCGCA
>JAPKLY010003999.1:0-16248 GCA_026898435.1 Prunella vulgaris
TTAAAAGCAATTATTCAATAGCAAGGGACAACTTTTGCTATTAAAAGGGACATCTATTACCGTGGAATTTTATTTTTTCAATAGCAAGGGTTCTCCCTTGCTTTTTAATTCTGGAAAGAGAAAAATGTTATTTTATTCAATACCAAGGGACAATTCTTGTTGTTTTATTTTATTTAAAAAGTGAAGATCTTTTGTAAGAGATGACCCTTGCTAATAAGCATTCTCTTTTATAATAAATAAATAAATATCTGGATACCGTATATGCCTTTGACTACATTTCCATGTCCAATTATAATTTGACATGTCATTTCTTTAGCAAGGGATAGTACCCCTTGCCTTTGTACCCTTGCTAATATTGCATATTTCTTGTAGTGTCACTATCTAATTGGTGTTTACAAAATTAGGACACTATATTCATGTGATTGCAGAATTAGAATATTATATTTACAGACTTTAGAAATTAGTATATTTGGGAAGATCTATCCATGGATTTTCTCCCTTGCTTATAGTTAGTAGGATGAACCGAAGAATCAGAAACAAAGTCAAACAAGTTTAAATCAGCGTATGCGCATGACTTATGAGTTTAAATCATGGTACCAATCTGATAAAATAACTTGGTGTTATTGAGTCAGATATTGACTCAATCTCGAGCATGACTTCACTAGAATTTCATGATGAGGTGGAAAGTATTTCTTAAAACTTGGTGAGAATAATTTCTCATATGAAAAATGAAGAAATTAAATATCGCCATGTGTACAAATAAAAGTAAAAAAACACCACATGTGCATTGACCGCTTTGACGACATGCAAATGCCGCATATGGACTAAATTAAGTTTATTATCCAAAAAATTATTAGATTGAATTGTGATATAAATATGGAAAAATTAAGTTTTTATTCACTATCTAATTGGTGTTTACAAAATTAGGACACTATATTTATGGGATTGCAGAATTAGAATATTATATTTACAAACTTTAGAAATTAGAATATTATTTGAACTCATGTATTTTATAAAATTTGGTGAGAGATCTTATTATCTCGCCAAACTCGCGCCAACTGAATTTAGCAAGAAAATGCACTTGTAGCCCTCGCTGGCAAGAGATTTTTTTAGAGCGAATTGCTTTCTATGAAATTTATAAGTAGAGAAACCATACATATGGAGCGAGATGAACATTAGTATGTTCGGAAAAAATAAAAAGGAGAAGAGGAAAAGTTGATAAAAAATAAGTGAGGAAGGCCAAAATCTCTCTGAGCCCAGATGTACATCTGCCTCTATTCGTATATACACATGATATGTATATTTCAAAAAATATGAGATTTTCAAACGAGATAGAATGAAACCATTAATTCCAAATATAAAAATGTGTGAAACACTATTGAGTAGGTCTCTTGTGAACTAGAGTTCACATGAACTCGTATCACTCTCATGTATAATCATTATCACTATATATTATTCATATATATCATCACTGATATAAAAATATACTCCCTCCGTCCCACTATAAGTTGCTCATTTTGTCATTTTCGTCCGTCCCACAATATGTTGCTTATTTGCATTTTTTTTTACTTTTTTTGGAAACAAGTATTCATTTCTTTATTATTATTTTCAATACTGTAAGCATATAAAAATTTCACCCAATTAAATAATGACACGTGTATAAATTAAATAAATATCAACATATATTAACTATTTTAATTTTGAGGATTTATCAAATTAATTCTCTAATTAAATAGTAAAATGATATTTATTGTACACGATACAAGTCGTTATTAAATTACGAGTCTCCCGGCACTCGTAAAGGGCAATAAATGACTGATTTGCCCTATTTATTTGAAATAATAAGTGTTTCGTATAAATAAAGAAGACGACGGAAATCAATCAAGCAAAATTTTGTTGATTCATAAATATTGCCAATCAAATCGGCATCAGCCAACCAGATCGCGCTACGTGTCATCGCGAATAAGGAAGGTTTCTTCACCTCCCACACTATAAATAGGAGTCTTTCATGTTCATTAGAAAGTGGTCCACACCCAACGAAGACTCTGACGAACGAGCAACGAATAGCAGCAACCCTCTCGACGAGCAAAAACTGCGAGCTAAGAAGATCCATCGATCCAACTCTTCGAAGATTCAAGTGTTCTTCACCTAATCTGAAGAAGTTCTTCAAATATTCTCCAGAAACAACGTTTGATCCAAGATAAGAGTCCAAATCCCTCCGATCCGACGTTTTTCTTGAAGAACACTTTGAAGTCTTCAACCATTCTTCGTCATATTCAAGCATTCTTCGTCGCATTCAAGCAATTCTTCGCCAAAGCCTTCCAGAAACACAGTTTGATCCAAAATCAAGGAGAAAATCCCTCTAATCAGACGTTTCTCATCCAAGAACACCTCGAAGACAATAAGTGTTCATCACCGTCTTCAAAGTGATCTTCGTCAAGTTCATCCGCTAACACACTTCGATTCAGGAGCAAGGGGCCAAATCCTTCCGATCAAATGTTTCCAGATCAAATCTAGACTTGAAGATCGAAGATCGTTCTTCATCAAATCTGAAGGGTTCTTCATAAAATCTTCCAAGACCAATGCTCGATCCAAAACAAGACTTCATCATCCTTGGATCAAGTGTTATAAGTCAAGCCAGTCAAGTCAAGACCAAAGTTGAGTCAAAAGTTGAAGGAGAATCAGAGGACCAAATTAGAGAGAAGAACCCGAAATTCAAGAAAATAAAATGTAAATCAATTTCAAGTGTTAATAAAAATTTATTACACAAGAATTGTTATCAGAAATACTTTTTACACTATTCCAATTACTTTTTCACTTTTCTCCATCACATCAAATATATTATATCAATATTTTATACTCTTCTCAATATTTGTGCCAAAAAGTAACGAGCAACTTATAATGGGACGGAGAGAGTACTTGATTTTTTAACAGTGATAGTGTATACACATGACAGTGATAATTGAGAATCCGAGTTCACCGTGAACTCGGGTTCATACAAGTTTTTGTCAACACTATTTAATGTAAAATCACTCCGCAAGATTATTTTATTTCTATTTTCCTTTGACCACTGGACTAAAAGTGAGAAAAAAAATTCCAGACCGAGAATCTGAGTGAATCCTTGAACTACAAAATGGGCCTTATAATATTCAATTGAGTCATCAGAATAACATTTGGTATGAAAGATCCACTTTAAACCATAATATTGTCATTAGGGCGGCGAGGAACCATTTCCCAAGTACCATTAGATCGAAGAGCATCAAGTTCTTCCTGCTCAGCGACAACCCAATGAGGATGTTTCATAGCTGACTTAACTCCACGGGACTAAGTAGAGGCGACCTCAACTGAGATTAAAGTAGCAGAAGCAAAATTCACAAGATATTTAGATCGATTTGAAAATACCAGCCTTACCCTGAGTCACCATAAGATGAGATGGTAGTGGGGGTACAGGAGCAGCCAAAGGAGGCGACGGAGTGGGCGCAGGAGCAGCTGGAGGATCAGAGGAAAATGTATGATGTGAAGATTCTGACGGAAGAAAAAGTGTGCAGGGAGCTGATGAACCACTAGATATAGAAGAGGTCGAAGCAGTGGAAGAGTGTTGATGAACAAGAATGATAGGGTTCTTAAAGGTTGAGAATTTCAAAAGAGCATCCTAGGATGAAATAGAACCATTCTAGAAAGGAAAATAAGACGCATCGAACTGAGCATGCCTATTAGTTTTAGGTTCGTAACATCTAAATTCTTTATAAGATCCATTGTATCCCAAAAAAATGCAATGGCGATTGGCGGCTGTGAGGAGCCTGTTTATGAGAAGTATAGTCACGAAGGTATGGAATACACGGCAACTAAAGGGCTTAAAGTTAGTGTAAATAGGGGAGACACTAAATAACAGCTCAAAAGATGATTTATTGTCCAAAAGAGAAGAAGGTAGACGGTTTATAATATATACCACAGTGGCAAACACATCAAACCAAAACCCAGCAGGGATCGAAGAATGAAACATCATCGAAAGTCCTCTCTCAAAAATATGATGGCGCTTACGTTCAGTACTACCATTTTGCTGAGGAGTATAAGACAATATATACGATGATGAATATCTTTTGAAATCATAAAATTACGGACATCTGTATTTATGAACTCAGTTCCACCATCCAACTGAAATGCTTTCATAGTGAGAGAAAACTGATTGCATACAAATGTCTGAAATTACACTAAGATTCTTCAAAATCAGACTTGCAAAGTAAGGAGTGCATCAAAGAAAATCTAGAGTAGTCGTCCACAAAAACCACATAATATCGATGCCCATCAACAACAGTAATAGAGGATGGACCACACAAATCACAATACATAAGATCAAAACTATTTTCAGCACGTTTTTCATTTAAAGCAAAAGATAAACATTTAATTTTGACCATTTGATACGAAGAACAAACGCAAAGAGTCACTAAAAAAAGAAGAAACAAATAAATATCTATGTTTTTGCAGAGATAAAATAGTATTAAATGGGACATGCCTATTTGATTTCCACCTAGTTTCTCATTCCTTTCCAATCCTCTTTTTGTTTCCGTAAATTTACTGTTTGAGAGTTTTTTTTTTTTTTCATTGAAGATTTTTTCAGAGATTTTTAATTTGTACAGTCCTTATCTCAGTGAAAAAATAATTTATTGAAAAATGTAATGTTTTCCCAACCATGGAAAATCTTTTCACAACTCTGTGGTGATTCATACTTTTGTAGACCTATTATACGTCATATGACTCTTCACTAATTGGCCTGCAGCTATAGCCGAGAGCAGAGACAGCTCTCCTGCAAGAACAGAGCCGGCAACAATGGTGGCTAATAGTCTGGAATTGACCCCCGGAACCTCCTTACTGGCTCCCTTTGCTCCGAGCAAGTTGAGACATGCCGACTGGGAGGCCAGCTGAGTTCCACCGCCTACGGTACCAACCTATATGGAAGGCATCGTCACTGAGATGTTAAGGTCCTTTCCTTCGTTAACTGCTTCCAACATAGTGATGCAGTGGGAACTCTCAATGTTTTGTGCAGATCTTGACCTGTAGCGATGAAGACAGCAGAGACGATGGCTTCAATGCTCATGCAAGCACCATCGTCTCTACTGTCTTCATCGCTACAGGTCAAGATCCAGCACAAAACGTTCAGAGTTCCCTGTGCATCACTATGTTGGAAGCAGTTAACGAAGGAATGAACCTTCGCATCTTAGTGACAATGCCTTCCATCGTGATTGGTACCGGCGGTGGAACTCAGCTTGCCTTGTAGGCGGCATGCCTCAACTTGCTAAGAGTAAAGGGAGCCAGTAAGAAGGTTCTGTGGGCTAATTCCAAGCTGTTAGCCACTATTGTTGCCAGCTTTGTTCAGGTGGGAGAGCGGTCTCTGCTCTCAGCAATAGCTGTAGGCCAATCAGTGAAGAGTCATATGAAGTATAATAGGTCTCCAAAAGCATGAATAATTACACAATGGTGAAAATTATTTGCAAGGTTTGGAAAACACAACATTTTCCAATAAAGCATTGGTCTTAAAACGAGTCTAAATCATTGTATTGGGGGATATACTGATAGCAATTTTTTCCTTTTCAGAAATAACTCCTTAAGATTCAATCAACTTAAACTAACGATGCTCACTGAGACTGAAGTCACTAGAATTGACAAGGTCAGGAACCAGATACGGTGAATCCTGAATTCGTGCTCTAAGTGAGCTCTGTAAAGATAACCCACCTACTGACTGCTCAGGAAGCTAGTCATCGGATAGCTATCTAAACAAGATTTTTACGTGCGGAAGTGTGAGCCTTGAATTATACTCGTTTTTAGTGTTTCTAAAAACATTTTACCTTAGCTTGGAAACGTGGTTAAGAACTGTGCTGATTTGTCTCAAGCAGTGGGATTACGCCTTGCCTCAAGCAGAATTTGCCTTGCAATTGATAGTTCCACAGGGAAAGCTCCATTTGCTGTAGTTTACAAGAAAATTCCATGTCATGCTGTATATTTAGTTGTATATTTAGTCAAGTTACCAGAAGTTGCTAATATGGTTGCAACCAAACTTGCAAAGGAGGGACTGAATGTGCAAGCTGAAGTTCGCCAGAAGTTGATGAAAACTGCTCATAAGTTCTAAACGTATGTGGATAAACATCATGGTTTGCAAGTGTTCAATATAGAAGATGAAGTAATGGTTTTTCTTCGGCAAGAAAATTTTCCTATGGGAAAATATAACAAGTTGTAGCCTAAGAAGTATTGACCGTACAAGATTGTTCGGAAAAATGACAATGCTTATGTGGTGGATCTTCTGGATACAATGGGAATTTCAAAAACTTTTAATGTGGCTATTTGTATCATTATTTCCCGGAGGAGCCTTCAGCATATCTAGATCACTCGAGGAGGAGTTCTTTTCAAGCGGAGGAGACTGATAAGGCACAAGATTGAAGCAGAAACAACCGTCCAAATTCCAACTTTGAAAGTTGAGTCCTTATTTATTTTTTCAGAATTCTAAGTTTCAATACCTTTTTAAATTTTGTATTGTATGATAACTTGAATATTATTTTGAGCACTTGAAATTTGATTTCTCTTTTTGTACGAAGGACATTTGTCTTCTATTATTTATCTCCCATATTAACACCCATTTTATAGCTGCTTTTTGTGGTACATGATGCTTAAAAGGTTGTACTTATGAGTGTATTCAGCAAAAACTCGGGTTTAAGTAGCTTTATCCAAATGCATATCATATCTTTTTTTTTTTCAAGTGTTTATTGCAACATCTATCTCTATTTGGTGGTCATATGTTTCTTGATTATGCGAGCAGCGACTCTGAGATTTTCTCCCTTGCTTTTAGTTAGTAGGATGGACCGAAGAATCAGAAATGAAGTCGAACAAGTTTAAATCAGCGATTTGATGACATGCAACTGACTCAGATTGACTATACTCAAAATTAGTGCAAACACAGCTAACCAAAATTAAAAGTGAAAATGTTAGAATTGCCTGGTCCAAATTGAGTAAACAGGTAAAGTTGTTGGACTGAAAAAAGTAAACCCTTTTCTCTCCACTGATCTCAACTTTGCAGTAATTTACATTCCATCAGTACAAGTAAAAGAAATTAAAATAATAATAATAATTTCTCAGTGACTAAATTGATTTATTGGAAAATGTAATATTTTCCCAACCTTGCAGAATCATTTCACCAGTGTGTAATGATTCAAGCTTTTGTAGACCTATTATACTTCATATGACTCTTCACTAATTGGCCTGCAGCTATTGCCGAGAGCAGAGACAGCTCTCCAGCGAGGACAGAGCCGGCGACAATGGTGGCTAGTAGCCTTGAATTGGCCCCCGGAAGATCCTTACTGGCTCCCTTTACTCCGAGCAAGTTGAGGCATGCCGACTGCGAGGCGAGCTGAGTTCCACCGCCTACTGTACCAACCTCTATGGAAGGCATCGTCACTGAGATGTGAAGATCCTTTCCTCCGTTAACGGCTTCCAACATAGTGATGCAGTGGGAACTCTCAATATTTTGTGCAGGATCTTGACCTGTAGCGATGAAGACAGCAGAGACGATGTTGCTTGCATGAGCATTGAAGCCACCCAGAGCCCCGGCCATGGCCGAACCAGTGAGGTTCTTTAGCATGTTGAGTTCCACCAATGAAGCTACGTCAGTTTTGAGCACCTTTTTCACAATCTCTTCCTTGATTATGGCCTCACACACCACTGACTTGCCCCTGCCCTCGATCCAATTCACTGCGGCTGGTTTCTTATCCGAACAGTAATTCCCAGAGATGCCAATGACATCCATGTCCGGGAACTCTTTGTTGAGGAAATCCATAACATTCTGGACACCCTTGGACACCATGTTCATCCCCATGGCGTCCCCAGTGCTGCAGGTGAATCTCATGTAGAGATTCTTCCCGGCGATGGCGCATTTGATTGTCTGAAGCTTCCCGAATCGGCTGGAACTGTTGAATACATTGGAGAGGGCCTCGAAATTGAGAGGGTCTTCAAGGAAGAACTTCAACTCAGCTGCACGTGTGGCGGTTGGGAATCTGACGACGGGGGCTCTGGTCATGCCATCTCTGAGGACGGTGCAGGTGGCCCCACCAGAGACATGGATGGCCTTGCATCCTCTGTTGGTGCTAGCAATGAGGCATCCCTCCGTAGTCGCCATGGGGACCGAGTACTCCACTCCGTTTAGCAAGAGTGGACCGGCGATGCCCACCGGAATCTGGACGTAACCCACAGGCATTTCGCAGCACTGACCCAGTATAGAGTCGTAATTGAATCCTTCAAGGGGTAAACCCGCCAGGGATTTTCCGGTGATACGCTGCAAAGCTTCGCGGCGGATGGCAGCGGCACGTCTACAATCACCCAACTTTGATTCGAGGGCGTAGGAAGGGACTTTTCCCTCCACAACGGACTTCACCATCTCCTCGTCCGACTCCGACCAAAGGGTTGGTGGCATTAATTCATTATCCATTATTTTGATTTTCGGTTTGGGAGATGGAATCATACAGGCATCTTGTGGAGGAGCGGCGGCGCGTGAATCTTCCTTGAGCATCAATTGATCAAAATCGTCGTCATCATCCACATTAATGTCAGAGCGGGGAATAATGTAGGCAAGGAGATAAATGAAGGAAGCGAAGAAGATGACCATGGCTGATATTTCGGTGAGGTTAAGGATGTGGAGTGGGGTGGAGTTGCGGATCTTATCCCGCCACTGGTGGAGCAGATAATAGACAGCGGAGAAGAAGAGAGGCAAGACAACAGAGTTGGCCAGGTACAGGGGGAGGGGCAGGGCATCGGAGTCGGGATGGAGACTGCTGCCGCCTTTTGCCGGAATTTGGAAGTCTTTCAGCTGACTGTGTTGAGCAGCGGCCATATTGAGAAGACTGGGAGATTGATGAATTGAGAGAGAGAGAGTGGTGGCTGTAGTGGGAGTAACGGAGTGTTATTTATAGTTAGATGTTGTTATAGTTGGTGTCCAGGTGAAGGAAAGAGCAAGGAAAGAGTGCACTGGATTGCTTAGGGCTCATTTGGTTCGTAAGATAAAAATATCAATCCATAAAAAACATGCATATTTTTAGCGGATAGATATTTTTATCTTACGAACCAAATGAGCCCTTAATATAACATAATAATTCTTTATTCTTTTAATTAAACTCAATTTAGCTTTGAATTATATTATATTATATTATATTATATTATGATTAATAAATCCAATTCTAAACACTTAAGTCAACAATGGATAGCTCACTGCATGTAAGAGTTTCATAGAAGTCGTCACAGGGGGGTGGGCCTGCAATTATATATATATCCTAATTTTTTGTTGTATTTTTATGGAGTGCTGAAGTGAGTCAGCATTTTCATTACTTAAACAGTAGTTTCAAGCTAAAATTTTAGTTTGCACAAGTGAGTCTACCTACTGATATTAAAAAATTCGTGAACATGATGAAACGATAAAAATACTAAAAGATGCTGTTTGGTTTAAAAAAAAATTTAAATACCCTGTAAATTGGTTAGAAGCTTATAAATATGAAATAATCTTGATATAAAAATAATGTACTATTTTCAAATAGATATAATTTTTTTGCATAATAGTGTAAACATAAGTTGAATAATAGAGTTACTTTTTTGCATATTGTACCTATTTGAAAATAGAGTACATTATTTTTTGTAATAAATATTTACAAGGTGATTGATAACAACAAAATGTTTAAAATAAGTTTAGCCTAATACTTTCTTAGTTACTCGATGCATTCGACTCCACTAGAAAAGTTTATAGAAAATGAACTAAATCTTTTCATTGAATATTTTCAGCAATAACAAGAGCATAAAAACTAAAATTCTGAGGATCAGAGTATTGAATATTTTCAGCAATAACAACAACATAAGGGACTAACTCTAAGTGACCAAACCTATTTGGTAAATGTACATTCCTTCTTACTCTGGCTCTTGCTAGATGATAATCTCTGAGATCTTGACCAATATCAGTATCATCTTTCAGAATTAATTGTTCCTTTTCTGTATTTTCATCTTGATCTTGTTTAGTTGTGACCTAATCACTTGGCTCCACCTTAACCGATGCAGTCGGGTAAGTGATATCTCCATCGACTTCGTGTGTATCTCCTAAGTGCTTATATCTCATCGAATATAATCAGACAATTTTTCATACCAAAGTTTATCTAGTAAAAACTTTCCCCCTGCTAGGGAAATTCACTAAGTATTTAATCCCAGAACAAAAACAAATGAACCCTAAAACAAGACTTAAACAAAATTCAAAGCTAAATCAACCACAAATATTTACGTGGGTCAATGTTAAAACCTACATTCACGAGATAAAAACATTCCGACTTCACTATATGAGCAATGAATTACAGATTACAACTCAATTGTCTTAGCAATTAGAACATTCCCAAATTTCTCCCTAACTTCGTAATTGACAAATCTCTCTCTTAATTGAAAGGAAAAGTTACATCAATTTATACTGTTTACCACGATCAAAGCCCAATATTCAATCGACAGTTTCAAATGTTTTAGTTAATCAGCTTTGGCATTTAACAACTCCACGTTGCATTCAACACAGTTCAGTACAATATTTAATTAGTTAAGTTTCATAACTAACGATTCATGGGATGAAATGGTTCAACAAAAGTCTGGTTCACAACTTAACCAATCTCCATATCAGATGACTTTGGAATCATTATACTTTCATCAATTAGTGCTCATCTGATCAGATGGCTTCACACTCAATTTAAAAGCTTCAAGTCTCATGAGACTTCAGTACTTAGGTCTGCTGACTTCATTAGGTGACCTTCACTTCAGGCGAGTTTCTCATCAGCAGACTTCTTCCAAAACAGACACCTCTCTATTAGCTGAATACACACACCAATATTAGAAGATATTCTTTACTGAAACTAATTAACACCATTTAGAACAACAATTAATATGAATGCTTTTAACCACTAATACTAATTCATGTTGATCACTGAGAATACACATATTAATTTTGACTAACTCTTCACAAATCCTCCACCCAAAATAAGAAGTATAGAAGTGATCTATCATCTCCACTCAGATCTTCAATCCTGAGTGGATGCCAGTGAACATCCCATCCTTCCGACCTCACAAGATCAATGCGCAACTTGAACTTATTCCCAGGTAATAGTTTGGTGCTCATATCTGTTGCATTATCATTAGTGGATATCTTCTAAATTTTGACCAATCCTCTGTCAATGATGTCTCTCACAAAATGAAATCTAACATCTGTGTGCTTTGATCTTTCGTAGAATACTTGATGCTTCACAAGATGTACAGTACTTTGATTATCACAATGAATTACAACAACCTTTTGTTGTATTCCAAAGTCCCTGAGTATACCGTGCAGCCAGATTGCTTCCTTCACAATCTCTGAAACTACTATACTCAGCTTCAATTGTAGTAAGACCACCACAGACTGTAACATGGACATCCAGCTAACAGCACTGCCATACAGTGTAAATACGTAACCAGTCATTGACTTCCTAGAATCAAGATTCGCAACATAACCTGAATTCGCAAAACCTGCAAGTGGATTATTCAAATTAGATGACTTCTCAAATATGAGACTCAAACCTTAAGTACCCTGTAATACATAATGATCCACTTCAAAGTTTCTTCATGCACTTTATTAAGTGAAGGTCATACCTGATTATTAAAATCTCCTTAGACTTGAAGCTTTTAAAGTGAGTGTGTCCATCTAATCAAATGAGCACTAACTGATGAAAGTCTGTTGATTCCAAAGTCATCTAATGTAGAGACTGGTTAAGTTGTGAACAAGACTTTTGCTGAACCATTTTGATAGGTTGCATAAAGTACATACTTATTGTCATATTTTTCCATATTTTAGGTATCAATTAATCTTTAAATGTATGTTTTATTGAAGTTTCACATTTTGTAGGTACATTAAAGATTTAATTGATGTTCGAGGCCATTTGGAGTGATTTATGAAGAAGTTGAGTTCAAATCTCCAAAAGAATTGGAATTTATGGAAGACAACATAAGGATGGGCATGCCTTAGTTCGTAGCTATACTCCAAAAAGGATCATAAGTACTTTTCTCATAAGGTGTGGGCACGCCTAAGGTGCAAGCGGATATTTTCAAATGTGACACTCAAATCTCTACCAAGACTCAAGATTAATTCTTTCTCTATTATATTGGAGTCCCAAATATTCAACTACTATTATTTTATTTTAAATATATTTAGATAAGTTAGTTTTTTATTTTAAATTTGAATTAGTTAGTTTTAGTTCCGGAGGGATTCATTCAGCAAGAGATTAGATATAGAGAAAGTGGTTCTGGAAACAAGAGGAGGACAAACATCACACGAAAATCTCCATCATTTTATCTTCTATCTATATTTTTATAGACTCCAATTACCATCTATCTCTCTAGAGAATATTTATACTTCTTATCATGAATGATTGAAAATTTGATTCTACATAATGTGAGATCTAATTAGTTTTCATTCTCTTTTGCTCTATATTATTCATATATCTTTTGTATTCGATTACATTATTTGGCGAGTTGTTTAATTTGGCTAGTTGTTCAATTCATGAAAATGACGATTGTCAATTAGAATGTTAAATCTGTAATTGTTTAATTGTTCTAATATTTGTGACAAATAACAATAATTGATTCAAATCAGGGCTTTGATTATTGTTGTGGACATATGTGATCTAGCACTACAAGAAAATTTGATTTTAGTGACAGTAAAAACTGTCACTAAAAATTGAAATACTATCATCAATAACTTTTAGTGATGGTAAATCTCCTGTCATTGCCTCTAATTACTGCTTCTCTAGTTAAAGGTCAATAATGACGGAATAGAGTCCTCTCACTAATAAGTATACAATTAGAGTAAATTTACTCTCACTAAAAGAATTTTAGTGATAACACATCCTGTCACTAATATATCATTTTCACTATCATTAAAAGAATTTTAGTGATAACACATCCTGTCACTAATATATCATTTTCACTCTCATTAAAAGAATTTTAGTGATAACACATCCTGTCACTAATATACTAGGATGAAAATATCGGTATCGACGGAAATATCGGTACCCTGAATTTATGGATATATCGGTGGAAATATCGATATCGATATTCGATATCGGTAAAAAATAGAAAATTCACGGAAATTTCATTAAAATGATGGAAATTTAACATGAAATTTTAGACAATATTATTACTAGTCTTAATACATTAATTGAACTTAAAATCTCAATAAAATGAAAATCTTACAACAAACATATCAAGAAAACATACGTAAGAAATATAAAACGATACAACAATTGTTCATAATTATTGAATATTACACAGCTAATACCAAAATTATGTCCTATGAGCCTCAAATGTAAAAGAAGAAAGACCATCTTGGTCTAAGCAATAATGGTACCAAGTCCCGAGGATTGAGAATTGAAAAAAAAAAAATTATTTTCCAAAATTTCCCGAAATTTTGACCGATAAATTACCGAAATTTCCACGATATTTCTCGATAATCTGCACATTTTGAATTACCCTGGACCGATATCGATATAGTAACCGAAATTTCCCGAAATTTCCGATATTTTCCCGAAATTTGACCGAAATTTTGGAAAAATAATCGTTCAAGTGAATTTCCATATCGGTACCCTCAAATTTCTAAAATTTCGCGAAATTTCAAACCTTGCTAATATATCATTTTCACTCTCATTAAAAGAACTTTAGTGATAACACATCCTGTCACTAATATATCATTTTCACTCTCATTAAAAGAATTTTAGTGATAACACATCCTGTCACTAATATATCATTTTCACTCTCATTATATATTACATTTAGCTATAAGAAATCCTCTCATTATAATACAGACCTCCTGTCACTAAATAACACAATTTAATGATAAAAAATCCTCTCATTATATCTAAAAATATTATGTCTCTAAAACTAAATTTACACTGTCATCAATAGTTGATATTTCTAAACAAATTTTTACTCTTTATACAGATATTAGTATAAGAATTTATTGCAATAATATTCTCAAAAGCATTGTACATACAAATCTCTACCGATAATATTCTCAAAATTACAAAATTCATTCTCAAAATGCTTTACAAAATTCGAGTCAACAACGTCAACAATGCTTTACACTATTCTTGGCTGAAGCTGAATCAGATTTGCCTTAACATCTGTATGTGGTAAATCAGGGTAACTCTCTCTTTTCTTCTTAAAGAGCTTAGCATAATCTATGTCTTCATCCAGAAATATCTACAAGAACAAGGGGATTTGAGGAAACAATCTTCTTGTGTGTGTTTTGTGATCACAATAACAATGTTTGGAAGAATTTGGTTTTTAAATTCCTGTTTTAAGTTAATGATCAGTTAAAAAACAACTACTGGGAAGTCTCAATTTGGTGAGACTCTGTAGAGCAAGTGGTTTATTAAGGAGCTGGAATATGGTTTTAGCTTGATTACTTTGACCTAGCTATATACCCTTGTTTTCAATTATTATTACAAGCGTGATTAAACAGGGACATTCTTAAGCAAAATTACACTGCCAGTAAATTTCTTCATCTAGTTTAAGCTAGATAACTTTGACCTATCTGATATCTACATTTTGATGTGGGTATCATCATGCATATGATTTCACAAGAGCATGTTCCAAGCAGATTACACTGTGGTCAATAAATGTCATCATCTGCAAGGCGATTTATTGTGCAAATAATTTGATTTTACCTACTTCCTGATTAACTTGTTTGCTATATTATATTGAAACATGAATTAATGGAATCACAATCTCTTGCTCCCTAAAGAATTAGCATTATGTTGTGCAACTTGATGTGATTTGTATCCATATGTTATGTAGACCCGAACCAAAGAGTTATTCCAACCTTAACAACTCTGTTTTAGAAAACTATTGTGTAAACAGGGGAAGAAAAACTAACCATTAGAACAGAGGAGCAAAGGAAGCCACTGACATCATTTACAGAACCAAACCCTTCCTTATCGTTGCATTCAAAGACAACAAAATCAACATAAAAAAATCGATCAGCCCATATTATAGCAACATACGTTAAAACTCTTAATTCAATCAAAGCAAACAGTAAATGAAAGAAAAAAAACACTTCATAAATATCAATACCTTGTCAAATATCAGCAACAGGTGTACTTTCTTCTGTAGGTAATTCAGTAAATTCATTTTCAATTCGATCCAACCTAGCTTCAAGTCTATCCATGCGTTCCCTAAGCAAGTGATTCTCTTCTTCTTTCGCACAAAGCTTTTCCTCGAGTTCTTTGGTATATGAAGATTTGGAGTCAACAAAAGTTTTGCGCTTTACTCCACCTCCATACCCATATATATTACCATGGCTTTGTGGTCCAAAACATTTTTCAACAAGCTCAAGGTTTGAAAGTGATGGATTAGATTGAACGGTTTTCACAATTTCATCCTATAATGGTTCATAAAATTTAAGGTCAATAAACAATGATAAAAAAAATTATGCAAGAAAGTAAATCAATTATACTTACATATTTGTCTTTCTCTTTTATCCTATTAAATTTTCCATTTTTGCAAGAAAGTAAATCAATTATACTTACATACTTGCAGCACTGCCAAAATTTAAAAAAAAAATCTTTATTTCCTCAGTGAATTTAGAGCACTGACTGAAATTCAAAAATAATATTCACCTTAATTACACTCTATCTACAATGGAAATGCAACATTGAATTTACTTTTGCATGAGCAATTATTGAATGTGAATGAAGTGTATAAGCTGTTCTTTCTTTCGTTGATCATAATGAGCAAGTACTTACTTCTCAAACTGAAGATAGAAAAAAAATATGCATATGGATGAACTCAGCAGTACAATAAGCAATTAATCAACCAAAAACTTACATGAATATGGAATATGGATTAATAATCCAAAACAGGGAACCAGGAAAAACAATAGAAAGAAACAGGGGAATAACACACGACAGACAGCAAACACTTTCCATTTTCACTGGAAAATCTAGAAAACAAAAGAAAGCCCTAAAAATATCAAGATCCACCTTATATATTTGTCTAAAACCAGGGAGAGAAGCAGCAAGCACACACTATACACCACAAATTTTGTTCATTTCAAACTAATGAAGAAGTGAGCTGTCAACAACCTATTCATTTCTCAACTTCCCAAACGGAGAAACATACCATACTTTGAGTCATGATTTTAATACTAAGACTGCAAGTATATGTTGT
>JAPKLY010004000.1:0-16246 GCA_026898435.1 Prunella vulgaris
CGCCGTAAACCACCCTTGTGGATAAACCGGACGGAGGGAAAAAGAGCGCACCATCGGGGTCCTGTTGACCAACAAGCGAGCTCCTAGGCGAGCTCGAAGGTGGATTTCACTAGTTTGGGCGAGCTGTAGGGCGAGCTCTAATGCCTTGTGTGGTTGACCGACGTTGTGCTAAGATGGACCTCGGCGAGGTCTTCCAAGGGGACATGGGGCGAGCTTTGGGCGAGCTCCATCATGACAGAGGCGAGCCCTTTTGGGCGAGCTCCGCCCTTCCACGGATCTGGGTGAGTCTTGGCGATCTGCCAAATCTTCGTAATTATCCTCATGCTGAAGGAGTTAGTTCGCCGGATCAACATTTGCCCCCCAGCTCGCATGCACCATGACCTCGTCAAATGTGCAAGCGAGCTGGAAAACTTAAAACCCGGCGAACTACCCATGGGTGACCGTCGGGCTAGCAGGCGAACTCGGCCAAGGCGGTTGCTCCTGGCCGGCGTGGTGTGGGAATCCAGGAGTCATGCACGCCTTTTAAGGCCTCGGTTCCCGCCCACCATCATGTCAACTTTCAAATTTCTTGCAAATAGGTCCTTGTACTTCGTGAATATCGCACCTCGCCCCGACGTCTATAAATAGGGGGAAATGGATTCATTTTCTCACTTTCTGCATTTCGAATTCTCAGAGCTTTACCGGCGACCGACTTTTCTTGTGCTCGATGGATTTTCGAAGGCTCTTCAAGGTAGGATTCGAACTTTCTTCCCTTCTCTTCTGCCTTTTACGTGATTTTTTTCCATTTTTTCGGAATTATTTGGACTTTGGACCGATAATCTCTCGGACTCCCTTGACTTCGGACTATTGGATTTTGGACTGAGAACCTTCTGGACTCCCTTGAGACCATGTCGACACGCTCCTCGAGTAGAACCCTGTCGGACCGGAACCCTGACAAACGGCCAATAATTGAGGATGAGCCACCTCGGGTTTCGTACGTGGAGATCGGCTCTAGCTCCGAGGCGACCTCAATAGCTTCCCAGGTCTCCGGCGAGCTGCGTGGTGAGATGCCTAGCGAGCTGCGTCCCGATCCGGAGGAAGGAGCCTCCAGTTCTGTATACCGCGAGGTGTGGAAGGAAGGTGGCGAGGTCGCCCAAGAGGAAAGAGTTGCCAGTGGCAACGAAGGACCCGAGGAGGTTGATGAGGGCGTTGCCGAGGTCGGTGAGGAGGGTGGCGACCTGGAGGAAGTTACTCTCGAATGGTTCCGCCGTATCGGTTTCCCGAAACCCCAGCTGGTTGAGTACCAGGTTCCCACCCAGGTGGTTCATCCATTCGATTGGAATGAGTATGTCACCGAATACGCGGCGAGCTTCCCCTGCCCGAGTCGGATACCTCTCGCCATCCCCGCCGACCTGGAGAAAGTTGCCCCGTCTGAGTACAAAGCTGGCGAGGTGATGAGCCTTATTGATGAATGCGACCTGCCCATCATACGCAGGGAGTATCGCATCCCGCTCGACATCTTCATGTACGCCCCAATGAAGGATGAACGAGCCGACGCGCCTCCTGAGGGGATGACCACCTTGAATGTTGATGTCCTAAGGGCCGGACTTACATTGCCATTGCACCCAATCATTGGCCAATATCTCGCTGACAATAACCTGGCCATCACCCAGCTCACTCCGAATGCGTGGAGCAACCTTATCGCCGCCCTGTCTGTTTTTGGGCTGGAGGGCTATGAAAATACGACGACCTCGGCGGACCTGGGCGAGCTCTTCGCCGTGACCAAACGGGCGCAGGATGGCGCGGGGTATTACTACCTGAAGGCTCGCCCGGGGGAGAAATTTCTCGGGGACTTGCCAAATAAAGTTCATGACTGGAAGAAACAGTTTTTCTTCATTGGCGGAGACTGGCGAGCTTCCAGCACGTACCATGGACGGGGTGACCGTATTCCTACTTCGGAGGGATACGGGGAAGCCAGCAGTAGGTCGCCTATTTCGGTGTGTGTGAGTTGAATTAGATATACTAATTCTAATTTTCTCTTTTTACAGTTCCGAAGCGCCACAAATCCAGCAGAGACAGGCCTAAGGTATCGGCCCAATTCGACGTGGTGCGCGCAATCTGCTGTTTGAGAAGTGATAAGGATAGGCAGGTCGCCCACCTGTGCGCGCACCATTGCCTACGGCTCGCCGGGCTC
The DNA here is from genome assembly GCA_026898435.1 of Prunella vulgaris. Lineage (NCBI taxonomy): Eukaryota > Viridiplantae > Streptophyta > Magnoliopsida > Lamiales > Lamiaceae > Prunella > Prunella vulgaris. Next base: position 2,174 of record JAPKLY010004000.1, read on the forward strand.
CTTACACTGCCGCACCACCTCGATATTCAAGGTCCCGAGCTCCCAGGTTTAACTCCTTGAAGCTCGTCTATGGGGGGTGTAGTTTGCCCATTATGTTGACACTCGTAGTTTTTTGTGCAGGCGGTAGCTTCGTCGCCATCCCGATCGCCGAGGTCCCCGAGGCCTACCAAATCGTGAAGGAGAGCTTCGAGATGGGCCCACCTCGCCCCAACAGACTCGCTCCACCGTCCGTGCTCGCGCTGGAGGCGAGCAAGGAGGCAGAGCTCACCTCCAAAAAGGGTGAGGCAGGGGGATCGGGAGCTCAAAAGGAGAAAGCCAAGGCTCCTGAGAAGTCCAAGGCATCGGAGGTCGCTCGGACCGGCCGAGGTGGGGGGCGAGCTGTCGCCCCCTCCGAGCGAGGTCGAGGAAAGAAGGGGTCCCAAAGGGGGGACGGATCTCGAGCTGGCGAGGAGGATCCCCCAGCTCGCAAGAGGACTAGGTACATGGGCCTGGTCGACGAGGACTCCGACCGAGTAGAGAGGACCTCGGCGAGGTCCGGGCAGGGGGGATCCACTCAATCCGCTGCCCCGCTCGCGGCCACACCTATTCGGAGCTCGCCACCCTCGCCGTCTCCATTCGGAGTGCAAACCAATGATGACACGATCCTTGGTTGGGACCCCGACCGAGCTCAGTAAGTAGTTCGCCCAACCGACTCACGTTGCTCATTGTTTCTGTTTTTCTAACATTTTCTATATGTTTTGGTCTCGCAGTTATGCCCCGATTGCCTTTCCAAAAACCGCCACGAGGCCCTGCATTCCTTCGAGCAATCCCGCTCCCTTACGTCGATGCGGAACCTCCCTCCGGGCGTAGCCCGAAATGCCGTGAGTGAGATGCCGAGGCATTGGACAACTCCGTCGGTGGCGAACATCAACGGCCAAGATCTGAAAGAGAACCTCCTCCTCTCGGCTCATCATACGAGTAGATTGGTGCTTGCCAATCAGAAAGCTCTCGAGCAGCTCGCCGAGTTGGAGGCAGGTCGCTCCGACAGGAACAGAAGGATGTTGGCGCTGGCGGACACCGCTGACAAGGTGAAGAGGCAAGCACAGCTCGCCGAGGAGAGGGCCGAGGCATCGTTGGCCGCCGAGCAGAGTGCCCTTCAGCAGCTTGAGACCGTCCAATGCCGGCTCGCCAGGCTCGAGCAGGAGACGGAGGCGAGGATAAAAGCCAAGGAGGAGGAGCTCGCCGCCCAGCTCGCTCAGGAGGTCGGCAGCCATGGGATCACGAAGAAGGACCTCGCACTGCAGCGGGGTTTGGTGAAGAGCTCCAGCGCTGAGTGTGAGAGGCTGAGGGGTGAGCTGGAGGCGAAGGCTAACGAGATTACCGAGCTGCGGCATGCCGCTTCCTCCTCACCGGATATGGCGGCCGTGAAGGCTGAGGCCTCTGACAAAGGATGCGTCCAATGTTATGCTGAGGTCTTGCGGACTCTCTGGTGGGCTCGAGCTCACAAGGATGATGAGGTGGAGGCCGTTGTGGGCGATTTCAAGGCCTGCCTGGACCGGGTTCCCTTCCCCGATGGCGCCGAACTGGACATCGGTGACCTCCCGGAGCTCGGCATACCTCTCGATTTTGTGCCCGTGCGATTCCAAGTTATCAAAACGGTCAAGGTGCCGGAGCTGGGGCATTGTTGAGGAGGAGGTCGCCGGCGAGGAGGAGCAGATTCCTTTTACTGTTGCACAGCTCCAAGAAGCCTGCGGGGATGCTGTGCTGAACCTCAGTGAATTCGACACCACCGGGCTTACTGACAATATAACCACAGAGGCTGAGCTCGCACTCCCATCCGACCCGGTGGCCTCTGGCTCCAGCGAGGTGCCCGCTGATGCCCCTCCTGCTGCTCCAGATGTTTAGGCTTTCTTTTGCTTTCTTAGGCTAGCTTTTTATTTACCAACTTGTGGTAGGTCGCCGGGCTGCGGAGCTCGCCCAGAAGGAGCTCCATTTTTGTAGCCTTTGCTTTTTTGTTCAAGTAGATTTAGCTCGCCGGGCACGTGCAACTCGCCCAGAAGGAGCTTTTTTGCAGTTCAAAGACGGCCAACTGGTCAGCCTTTGTGGCCAGCACAGCTACTCATACTTAGGATTTTTTCAAGTATATTTTTGGCTTGAAAATCTCTTAAGTATCTTTTGAATATAAGCCGAGCATTTTTTGTCCAAGTCTTTTCCTTTGTGTATTTGCACTTTTACGTTATAATTTTCTAAATAGCTCGTTCTTATTTATTTTTCTGGTACATAATTGTTCGTCTTATTCTACTTTGAGAAGCGAATCGTTCGTTTTATGTCACTTGCGACTACGAATTGTACCTCTGTTTTGAGAGTGCGTATTCTTCGTCTTACGCCACTTAGGACTGCGAATCATTCGTCTTAGACCACTTAGGGCGGCGAACTGCACTTTGATTGATTCACGTTGGGCCATTGGGTTTCATGAACCTTGCCTTAGACGTTTTTCGTCTTTTTCGTGAATTTTTCTAACTTGTGGCAGTAGGTGCTTAGCAACCCTTTAAAAAGGGTACGTTCGCGACCTTGGGTACTTTGGCCTTTGCCTTTGAGGTATTTAATTACAACGCTTGGGACCTTGGTCCTTGCGCATTGCGGATTTTTGAGCATGTGGGCGAGCTGGGTTTGGCGAGCTCCCTGGAGCAGTGGGCGACCTGGTGCAGCTCGCCTGGTTGGAGAGCTGCACAGGTCCAAACACTTGGGAATTTTTCTGAATTTTTTTCTGACTTTTCATAGCAGTGTAATTTACATCGGTTGCCATCGACATTTCTGATGCAAACCTTCGACTAGTCTATTACAGGATTCTAGTCTATTGGTAGAACTTTTTTAGATGTGCCGAGCTCCAGGTGTATGACGAAGCTTCGCCTTCTGCGTCTTCTAGATCATAGGTACCGTTTGGCCAGGCTGCGGTGACCCGGAATGGTCCTTCCCAGTTTGAACTGAATACACTTGGTGGGGCCATCAATTTCTTTTTTAACACCAGGTCTCCGACCTTGAACTTTCGGTCTCGGACCTGAGAGTTGTAATATTTTTCCACCCTACGCTTGTAGGTGGCATTTTTCATTTCTGACGAAGCTCTGGTTTCCTCGATCAGATCCTTCTCTACTGCCAGGGCTTCATCATTCTTTTCTTCATCATACCCCACCACCTTACAAGTCTTGTTCTGGACTTCGACCGGGACTACGGCTTCAGTCCCGAAGGCTAGGGCAAATGGGGTCTCCCCGGTGCTGGCCCTATAGGAAGTTCTATAAGACCACAGGACCTCCGGGAGTTCATCTGCCCAGCTCCCTTTCGTTTCTTCGAGGCGGAGCTTCAATATATGTTTCAGGATCTTGTTCACCGCCTCTACCTGGCCGTTCGACTGGGGATGATATGGAGTTGAGTAGTGCTTCTTGATGTTCCATGAATTGCAGAAGTCTCTCAACTTTTGTCCGTCGAACTGGCTTCCATTGTCCGTGATGATCGACTGCGGGAGCCCAAATCTGCAGATCAGGTTTTTTCAAATGAAGCCGATCATCCTTTCTTGGGTTATTGTTGTGAGAGCTTCGGCCTCAGCCCACTTAGTGTAGTAGTCTACTGCTACGACCGCAAACTTTACACCGCCTCTACCAGGTGGAAATGGGCCGATCAAGTCGATACCCCATTTCGCGAAAGGCCATGGGCTGAAAATCGACTTAAGCTGGTTGGCTGGAGAGTGGATGTTAGGTGCGAAAAGTTGGCACTTTCGGCACCTTCGAGCGAAGCTGATGGCATCTTTGCGAAGAGTGGGTCAATAGTAGCCCTGCCTGATCGTCTTGTATGCCAATGCTTGCCCCCCAGCGTGACTCCCACAAATTCCTTCGTGAATTTCTTCTAACACTTTGGACCCCTGACTCCTAGTTAGGCATTTGAGTAGGGGTAGAGAGAATCCGCGTTTGTAGAGTTGGCCATCCAGCAGCGTATATCTGGCAGCTTGCTTTACTAACCGGCTAGCTTCCCAGGTGTCCACGGAGGTTGTTCCGTCTGTTAAGTATTTTTGGATTGGAGTGCACCAATCTTCACCACCTTCACTGTCCTCCTGCCCCCCGCTCGAGGTTTGATTTATCTTGTAATCGGACGTCGAGGGGTTTTTTAGTGTGGTGATCACAACCTCCGTGAATTCGGCTTCGCCGTTGCTAGTAGCTAGCCGGGCTAGAGCATCTGCTTGTGTATTTTCTAGCCGCGGTATCTAATTGATGTAAACCTGCGTAAACATCGAGATCAGATGCGCGGCTATCTTCTGGTAAGTCATCATCTGCTGGTCTTTTACCTCATATTCCCCCCGGACTTGGGATATTATTAGCTGGGAATCTCCGAAAACTTGAAGATTGGTTGCCCCCACAGCTAATGATAGCCTAAGTCCCAATATTAGTGCTTCATATTCCGCCTCGTTGTTGGTTGCTCGAAAGTCGAACCGGATTGCGGAGGTGAAGACTTGTCTGTCTGGGCTGATCAGGACCACACCGGCGCCTGCTGCCATGCTGGTTGATGATCTGTCTACATAGAGATGCCAAGGAGCTATACGCCCCCTCGTCGGATCTTGTGGGAAAGTTAGCTCGACGATGAAGTCGGCAAGTGCTTGTCCCTTGATCGCTGTTCGGGGTGCATAGGTTATACCGTATTGGCTGATCTCCAGTGACCATTTCAGCAGGCGTCCGGCGGTGTCTGGGCGCTGTAGTATTTGGCGCAGAGGGAACGTTGTCAACACCTCTACTGGGTGGTCAAAGAAGTAAGGCCTCAATTTTCTAACACTCATCACCAGTGCATAAGCCAGCTTCTCTGTTGGGGTGTACAGCAACTCAGCTTCGTGTAGTACTTGGCTTACGTAGTACACTGGTAGGTGTGTTTTTGCCTCTTCTCGGACCAGGATGGAGCTGATGGCCACCTCCGACACAGCCAGGTAGAGGTATAGCTTTTCTCCAGGTATCGGCTTTGACAGGACCTGTGTATCTGCCAGGTATATTTTGATGTCCTCAAAGGCTCGTTGGCATTCATTTGTCCAAACGAAGTGGTTTTTGAGGTGGAGCCTGTTGGCTTTGGCCGCCTCTTTGTATCTTCGTGTGTTTGCCTTAATTGCCTCGAAGAACGGATGATTTCGGTCGCCGGACCTGGAGATGAATCTGTTCAGGGCTGCCATGCACCCAGTCAGCCTTTGGATTTTTTGGACGGAATCGGGTATACCTATCTCGATTATGCATTGAACCTGTGTTGGGTTGACCTCAATTCCACGCTGGCTAACTAGGTGCCCCAGGAATTTTCCGGAGTGTACGCCGAAGCTGGTCTTTTTGGGGTTCAACTTCATGTTGTAGTGGCGCAGTATGTCGAAGGTCTGTTTTAGGTGGTCCAAGTGGTCCTCCTTTCTCAGACTCTTGACAACTATGTCATCTACGTACACCTCCATGGATTCGCCAATGTGTTGGTCAAACATTTTGTTCACCAATCTTTGGTAGGTAGCTCCGGCGTTGATGAGCCCGAACGACATCCTTTCCCAGCAATACATGTTCTTGTTGGTGTAGAACGCCGTATGTTCCTGGTCATCTGGGTGTAGAGCTATCTGGTGATAGCCCGCAAAAGCATCCATGAATGTCATCATCTCATGGCCTGCGCTGCTGTCCACCAGCTGGTCAATGTGAGGTAGTGGGAAGTTGTCCTTCGGGCATGCTTTGTTCAGGTCCGTGAAGTCAATGCAGAGTCTCCACGTCCCATTGTGTTTCTTCACCTGGACGGGGTTCGCGACCCACTGCGGACACAAAGCTTCCTTGATGAGCTTGTTGTCTAACAACTTCTCCACCTCAACCGTTAGAGCTGCGTACTTGTCTGGTCCATACTTCCTCCGCTTTTGGCGTACGGGTCTCCTCGTCGGATCTATGTTAAGTCTGTGGCAAGCATGTTCCAACGGGATCCCCGTCATGTCTTCGTGGGACCAGGCAAACACGTCCAGGTTGGTCATTAAGAACAGCTCCATCCTCGACCGGTACGGTTCAGGTAACTCAGAACCGATGAAAAGTTCTAAGTCCCTTTTCGGGTCCACCGGGAGTGCCGTCAATTCTTCCATGGGGTAACTTTTCTCTTTTGACTTTTCCACCTCGGGTCGCTGATGAACTCGTCCCACTCCTCTTGTGACATCTATGCAGGCTCGTGGCCTATGCGCGGTTCGAGGTCATCGGGTTGGCTTTCAGCTTGGGCAGGCTCGTCAGCTGTGAGCACCTCTGGTGGTTTGTCAACTTGGGATGGTGCGGTGACTTGGGGAGTTGGGTCAACGTCCATTGGTGTTGGTTCTTGACCTCCCGCAGGTCCCCCATCTTGGGCTTCATCAACCACCTCCATGGGAGCAGGTTGCTGCTCCTGCGCAGGTACTGATCCCTGCACAAGTCTCAACACTTGGGTTTCTTCCAAGTCCTTCATTGGTGTCGGCTGTGTGTCTTGCATAGGTCCCGTGCCGTGATTGATTTCTGACAAATCGCCTGCCTCCATCATCTCAGTTTCGACCGAGATGACGTCTAGGATGTTTGGCTCGTCTGCAGGAATCTGTACGTCCTCCTCAAGGACTTGGACTCGTGTCACCGCTTTTTTGACCTGACCATCTTTCATTTGGAGTAAACACTCTCGGGCCTTTTTCTGGTCACCTTTTATAGTTCCGGCACCTTTTGGGGTTGGGAATTTCAAACAGTAGTAGTAGGTCGAACACGCCACTTTGAATTCATTAATAAATGGGCGGCCAAGGAACCCGTTGTAGGAGGACTGCTGGTCGACAACAAGGAAATCTATGAGCCTAGTCAGTCTCCTTTCGGGGTCCTCAGCCGATACAAGCTGGACGCTCAACCTAATACTACCGAGGGGGGCGGTCACAGCTTCTTCGAACCCCACTATCCTAGCATTGCTAGGTTCCAAATACGACTCAAAATCACCTAAGGCATCCAAGGTGGATTTGAAGAGAATGTTAGTGAATGCTCCGGTTGTTGATATGGCGAACTTAACAGGTCGCCAGAACCCACCAGGATCCTGGAAGATGCGGAGGTCGCCCAGATGAAGGTAACCTACTAGCGGAGATCGCTAAGAGCTCGCCATTTATCCCTGGGATGGTCTCGCCGAGCTCCATCATCGCATAACATCCGTGGGCCACACAAGGCACCAGAGCTCGCCATGGAGCTCGCCCAAATTGCTAAGTTTCATCTCCGAAGCTCACCAATGAGCTCGCCTTCCAGAGCTCGCCCCCTAGCTCGCCCGAGAGCTAGCCTTGTAGCCTACTAGATCCCGATGGTTGTACTCTTTTTCCCTCCGTCCGGTTTATCCACAAGGGTGGTTTACGGCGAGGTTTTTAATGAGGCCCATCTAGTCTAAGGCATAGTAGTAGGACGAGGCACAACATAGGTGGCAGTGTAAGGGACCAGGACGAGGGTTACGGACCCTCGTCAACACCGGAAGCCATATAGGCTCGTAAGGTGCCGTCTCACACTCGCACACCTATAAATAAGACCTCTCTTGTACTATTCACACAATTCTGACAATTCTGAAAATCAATACTACTACTCTTGCAATATTTCTCTCTCTAAACTCTCCACTCTCCCTCCTCATTTTTTACATCCAAGAACACAAATTCTTGGATGATTGTTTGGTAGGATTAACATGATGTAAAGCCACATGAACAAACACTGTTAATAAATTCTATCAACAATTTGGCGCTAGAAGGAGGGCCCCCCTGAACCTGAAAATTAAGAAATATTCAAGAACAAAAATTAGGGTTCGTTGAAGATTTGAAGATGTTCTTGACAAAACTCAAGAACGCTTGAAGATACACACACATCTTCATCCCCTGAACAAAGAATACAGATTTCTGGACAAAAACCCGAATTTTTGGATTTCACAAAATCGGTCCGGAACAAGTTTTCAAACGCGCGCGTATACACGAATAAACCGAATTTCGGACAATTCATCACGCGCAAGGCTAGACAAAAACTTGCACAGCTCCACCTAAGCTGGACGATAACCATCCAGGCGACCTCCATCATCCCGGCGACCTCCCTCCACTTCGTCGCCCCTCAGCGAGTTACCCCCTCCGAAACCCGAAAATGACCAACACTCGAGCCGCCAAGGGACAGACCTCCGCAGGTGCGGGAAGGTCTAGAGGGGGCAATCAAAACCAGGTCGAGGTGGAGACCTCACACCAGGTGGTGGAGACATCACAACCGCCTCGCCAGAAAAGCTCCGCAGCCCCACGACCTCAGCGAACTGCGGCGACCCAGGAAGACTTAGCTCCCGCTCTGAGGGACTTGGCCAGCAATCCTGACGAGCTCCGACGCACCATCGCGACACTACAAAGATTGCAGCAGCGACAACAGGACGAGCTCGCCCTAGTACCGAGGCGAGCTCCAGCCACCGAAACCAGGGAGCAGACCAGGCCCACCCAGGGCACCCAAACCAGGGGAGACTACAGCGTACTTCCCACCGAGCAGGAGGCGAGCTCGGCACAAGCTCGCCAGCGCAGGGAGAGGACCGGTAAAGCCAAAGTAGGGGAGGAGGGTCCCACTCCTTACACTGGAAAGGAGCCGGCCTACACCGGGGCGTCTGGCACCCACCAATCTCAGAGGAGGGAAGTCCTCCAAGGTCGCCTAGGCCCGAGGTACGAAGAAAATGAGCGTGCGGCAGCCCCAGCTGCGTCCCAGGGGGACTCTGACCAGCAGCCACGCAGGTCAGCCCACGAAAGGCTAAGGAGGCCCGCCACTGACCGGCTAGGCCCCCACGGCGGACACCAGTTCCAGCCCATCACTGAGAGGTCACCCCAGAGTGAGGCACCTCGGGGACGTGCGTCCATGAGACGCACGACCTTTGAGCACCCTCCGCCGGAGGTAACCCGTGATGACGAGCTGGCCTCACTGAAAAAGGCCGTTGAAATGCTGCAAGTACAGGTAGCAGCTAGGTCTGGTGGACCTGACGCCACGACTCTCCCCACCTCTCCACTGGCACCTGCCATCCTCCGTGCACCGGTCCAGAAGAAAATCCAATTTCCAGTAATGTCCGTGTACGAAGGAGAATCAGACCCAAAAGTCCATCTGGCCAAGTACGCAGATTTCATGATTTCTGTCGGTGCCACAGACTCCACCCAATGCCGAAATTTTCCGTTGACCCTAGGGGACCGAGCTCACCGTTGGTTCTCCTCACTTGCCCCGGGGTCAATCTGCTCATTTGGCCAACTCTCGCGGGAGTTTCTGGCCCATTTCTCTGGGTTTGGATCTTACCTTACCCAGAAGCACCGACTCGCCAACATCCATCAGGGCGAGAATGAAACCGACCAGCAGTACCTGGAAAGGTTCGACAAGATTCTGCTGGAAGGCGAGCCGGTAAGCGACGACACTAAGGTTGTCGCAGCAATGGGCGGACTCAGAAGGGGCACCGACCTCTGGAAGGAAATGCACCTCGCATGTCCCAACACTTATAGTAAATTCCGCCATAAAGCGGGGGTGTATGTGGCTATGCAGGAGGCACTACTGAAAGAAGTTGGTGCCCACGAGGAGAAGAAGCCCTACGGGAAGAGGTCTGGGGGCACCTACAAAGCCCCCCGGAACTTAAAGGCCTTCGGCGAGGGAGACGAGTTCAAAGAAAAGCTCAACCAGGTCCTCGCAGTCCCCGTCGACCACGTCTTCACTGCCGTCCAAAACAAGGCCATGCTGGAGGAGCCGAGGCGGATCCGCCAAGACCGCACGAAACTCAACCCCAACAAATTCTGTGCCTACCATCAGGCCATCGGCCACTTCACCAGCGAGTGCCGCGATCTCCTAAAGCAACTTTGGAAATTTTACGAGGAGGGAAAATTGGCCGAGTTCGTGAAGAAGGCCCCGGCCAAGAGACCAAGGTTCGAAAGGAGGGCCACCTCCGATGACGAAGAGGAGGAGCGGGACCAACCTGGCCCCCATCACAGACGAAGGGCACCGCCCCAACCTCAACAAAATATGGAGCCGACTCGGGAACTCTTGGTTCTTGAGGAGGAGATTGGAGCCGCGGGAGGCCTCCGGGACGGAGGATTCTCCACATCTAGGAGAAAGAGGAAGGCCGAAATCCGGGCCATAAATCAAGTCCAGGAAGGCAGCTCCGGCCCCAGGTCCGCCTCGCAACTCGTTGACGAGCTAACATTTTCTTCTGCGGACCTGGAGGGGGTACTGATGCCCCATAACGACTCATTAGTGATAACCGCCGACATCATGAACGTCCGAGTTCACCGGCTGCTTGTAGACACCGGCGCATTCACTAACATTCTCTTCAAATCCACCTTGGATGCCTTGGGTGACTTTGAGTCGTACCTGGAACCTAGCAATGCTAGAATAGTGGGGTTCGGAGAGGCTGTAACCGTCCCCCTAGGTAGTGTAAGGTTGAGCGTCCAACTTGTATCGGCTGAGGATCCCGCAAGGAGACTGACTAGGCTCATAGATTTCCTAATTGTCGACCAGCAGTCCTCCTACAACGGGTTCCTTGGCCGCCCTTTTATTAATGAATTCAGAGCGGCGTGTTCGACCTACTACTACTGTTTAAAATTTCCAACCCCGAAGGGTTCTGGAACTATAAAAGGTGATCAGAAAAAGGCTCGAGAATGTTTACTTCAAATCAAAGATAGCCGGGTCAAGAGGTCCATTACGCAGGTCCACATCCTCGAAAAGGACATTCAAATCAACCAAGATGTTGGACCTATGCCGGACACACAACCAACACCAATGGAGGATGTGGAAGAAACCCAAGTGTTGAGACCTGCGCAGGGGTCGGTAGCTGCGCAGGGACAGCAGCCTACTCCCATGGAGGTAGCTGGTGAGGCTCAAAGTGGACGACCTGCGGGAGGTCAAGAACCAACACCCATGGACGTTGACCCAACTCCCCAAGTCACCACACCATCCCAAGCTAACAGACCACCGGAGGTGTTCACAACCGACAAGCTCGCCCAAGCTGAAGGCCAACCCGATGACCTCGAACCGCGCTTAGGCCACGAGCCTGCGCAGATGTCACATGGGGAGTGGGACGAGCTCATCAACGACCCGAGGTGGAAATGTCAGAAGAGAAAAGCAACCCCCATGGAGGAGTTGACGGCACTCCCGGTGGACCCGGAAAGGGACTTAGAACTTTTCATCGGTTCTGAGTTACCTGAACCGTACCGGTCGAGGATGGAGCTATTCTTGATGTCCAACCTGGACATATTTGCCTGGTCCCACGAAGACATGACGGGGATCCCGTTGGAACATGCTTGCCACAGACTTAACATAGATCCGACGAAAAGACCCGTGCGCCAGAAGCGAAGAAAATATGGACCAGACAAGTACGCAGCTCTAGCAGTTGAGGTGGAAAAGTTGTTAGACAACCAACTCATCAAGGAGGCTTTGTGTCCGCAGTGGGTCGCGAACCCCGTCCTGGTAAAGAAACACAACGGGACTTGGCGACTCTGCATTGATTTCACGGACTTGAATAAAGCATGCCCGAAAGACAACTTCCCACTACCTCACATTGACCAGCTGGTGGACAGCACTGCAGGCCATGAAATGATGACATTCATGGACGCTTTTGCTGGCTACCATCAGATAGCTCTGCACCCGGAAGATCAGGAACACACGGCGTTCTACACCAACAAGAACATATACTGCTGGGAAAGAATGCCGTTCGGACTCATCAACGCCGGAGCTACCTACCAAAGATTGGTAAACAAAATGTTTGACCAACACATTGGCGAATCCATGGAGGTGTACGTGGATGACATAGTTGTCAAAAGTTTGAGAAAGGAAGACCACCTGGGCCACCTGAAACAAACCTTCGACATACTGCGCCACTACAACATGAAGTTGAACCCCAAAAAGACCAGCTTCGGCGTACACTCGGGGAAGTTCCTGGGGCACCTAGTTAGCCAGCGGGGAATCGAGGTCAACCCGTCACAAGTTCAATGTATAATTGAAATGGGGAACCCCGACTCCATCCAGAAAATTCAAAGGCTAACTGGATGCATGGCGGCCCTTAACAGATTTATCTCCAGGTCCGGCGATAGAAGTCGTCCATTTTTCGAGGCGATTAAAGCAAACACACGTAGGTACAAAGAGGCGGTCAAAGCCAACGAGCTCCACCTCAAAAACCACTTCGTCTGGACAAGTGAGTGCCAACGAGCCTTCGAAGACATCAAAACATACCTGGCGGACACACAGATTCTGTCAAAGCCGATACCTGGAGAGAAGCTGTATCTGTACCTAGCCGCGTCGGAGGTGGCAATCAGCTCCGTCCTGGTCCGGGAAGAGGCAAAAACACACCTACCAGTGTACTACGTGAGCCAAGTCTTACATGAGGCTGAGTTGCGGTACACCCCGACAGAGAAGCTGGCTTATGCACTGGTGATGAGTGTTAGAAAATTGAGGCCTTACTTCTTTGACCATCCGGTGGAGGTGCTGACAACGTTCCCGCTACGTCAAATACTACAGCGCCCGGACACTGCCGGCCGCCTGCTGAAATGGTCACTGGAGATCAGCCAATACGGTATAACTTACGCACCCCGAACAGCGATCAAGGGTCAAGCACTGGCCGACTTCATCGTCGAGCTAACTTTCCCACAAGATCCGACGAGGGGGCGTATAGCTCCGTGGCATCTCTACGTGGACGGATCATCGACTGGCATAGCAGCAGGCGCCGACGTAGTCCTAATCAGCCCCGACAGACAAGTCTTCACCTCCGCAATTCGGTTTGGCTTTCGAGCAACCAATAACGAGGCGGAATACGAAGCATTAATTGCAGGACTTAGGTTATCATTAGCTGTGGGGGCGACCAATCTTCAAGTTTTCGGAGATTCCCAGCTAATAATATCCCAAGTCCGGGGGGAATTTGAAGCAAAAGATCAGCAAATGATAATCTACCAGAGGATAGTCGCGCATCTGATCTCGATGTTTACACAAGTTTACATCGATCAAATACCGCGGCTAGAAAACACACAAGCAGATGCTCTAGCCCGGCTAGCTACTAGCAACGGCGAAACCGAATTCACGGAGGTTGTGATCACCACATTGAAAAACCCCTCGACGTTCGACTACAAAGTAAATCAAACCTCGAGTGAGGGGCAGGAGGACAACGAAGATAGTGAAGATTGGTGCACCCCAATCCGAAAATATTTAACTGACGGAACAACCCCCGTAGAATCTTGGGAAGCTAGCCGGTTAGTAAAACAGGCTGCCAGGTATACGCTTCTGGATGGCCAACTTTATAAACGTGGATTCTCTCTGCCCCTACTAAAATGCCTAACTAAGAAGCAGGGGTCCGAAGTGTTAGAAGAAATTCACGAAGGAATTTGTGGGAGCCACACTGGGGGGCAAGCATTGGCATATAAAACGATCAGACAGGGCTACTACTGGCCCACTCTTCGCAAAGATGCCATCAGCTTCGCTCGAAGATGTCGGAAATGCCAACTTTTCGCACCTAACATCCACTCCCCGGTCAACCAGCTTAAGTCGGTTTTCAGCCCATGGCCTTTTGCGAAATGGGGTATCGACTTGATCGGCCCATTTCCACCTGGTAGAGGCGGTGTAAAGTTTGCTGTCGTGGCAGTAGACTACTACACTAAGTGGGCTGAGGCCGAAGCTCTCACAACCATAACCCAGGAGAGGATGATCGGTTTCATTTGGAAAAACCTGATCTGCAGGTTTGGACTCCCACAGTCGGTCATCACTGATAATGGAAGGCAGTTCGACGGACAGAAGTTGAGGGACTTCTGCAGTTCATGGAACATCAAGAAGCACTACTCAACTCCATATCACCCCCAGTCGAATGGCCAGGTCGAGGCGGTAAATAAGGTCTTGAAACACATATTAAAGCTCCGCCTCGAGGAAAAGAAAGGAAGCTGGGCAGACGAACTCCCGGAGGTCCTATGGTCTTACAGAACTTCCTATAGGGCCAGTACCGGGGAGACCCCGTTTGCCCTAGCCTTCGGGACTGAAGCCGTGGTCCCGGTGGAGATCCAGAACAAGACTTGGAAGGTGGTGGGGTATGATGAAGAAAAGAATGATGAAGCCTTGGCGATAGAAAAAG
>JAPKLY010004001.1:0-16230 GCA_026898435.1 Prunella vulgaris
GTTTCTGATGGATGTGGTGACCAAGGTCATCTTGGCAGAACAGGGGAGTTTGGACGCCATTACCAAACTCCGCCTGAGTGTGGCACGCACCATTCTCGATGGGGTGCAAGCAGACTGGGTAAGTCTGCTATGGTTCCGCCTGGAACAAGAGTCCAAGAGGTGCTTAGTGAAGGAGGTAAATGGGGAACAGATTTACAGATTCAAATCCAAGTGTTCCATGGCCACCAAGATCACTATTCTTCTGAATCATCTGCTACCCCAGCATGAGTGGGATGAGGAATGGGTTGTTGAGTACAACCACACCAAGTTCTTAAGGGGAAGTAACTTGGACATCATTGGGCCAGCTGACTCAGATTCTGACGATGATACAGTAGCTGTTGCCCCTGGTCGTTCTGCTGGTCATGGGAAGAAGCAGAAGAGGAAGGCTCCAATGCCTGCTGGAGGTGGTAAAAAGAAGAAATCCAAAAAAAAAACCACTCAAATTCAAAGGAAGCTCTCCTTTGATTCTGATTCAGATGAAGAAGTGGATACTGCTGTGCTAAGCAGTCTGAAGAGGAAGAAATCTTCAGCAGAGAAGCCTACTCTGCTGGTTGATGAGTCTTCTGGAGAAGAAGAGCAGGCTGTGGAGGAGTCAGCTGAGAAGGCTGCATCAGATGATGATTCTGTGACTGGCTCTGATGAAGAGGAAGAGGAGTCGGAAGAGAGGGAGTCAGCTAAACCCTCAGTAGCTGAGACAGAGGTTCTTCATTCCTCTGCTGATACACCATCAGCAGACACACCTATAGCTGCCTCACCTATCAGGTCAGCTTCTCCTACACCCTTTTCTGATCCTTCCCAACACTTCTCAACCCCAGCCGATCCCTCACCGTCACAAATCCCAGTCGGTAATGAACCAGAGGAGATGGCTACCTCTGGAGAGCCTTCAGCTACCCCCAAACCCTCTCACCCTGAACCCATCATTCTCGATAACCCCAACTCCCCCTCAGAAATGGCCAAACAAGCACGCCTATCTCACCATCGTTCAAAGGGGCCTCTTGAACGAGGGATGATTATATCTGCCCTAGCCCACATTTCCCTCTACATCCCTGAACTGAACCCTTACCCAGCCTACCAAGACATCCTTGCTGATGGCCTAGCCTGGGTACAAGCACGAGAGGGGCCAGTCACATTCTTTCTGGCCCTAATTAAGGAGATGGGAGAAGCAGCATTCACTGAATGGGAGGAAATTCTGATGGATGCCTTGGAGGTTAAGGCTCCATCCCAGCTGACATCCCCTGAAGGACTGCGGAAGGTGGCTAGAGCTCTGTTGCTCAAAGATGGAGTGGCCCTGGACTGCCCTGAAACAGCAGAGACTGAATTTGTTCCTCCAGCAGCAAGCTTTGAGATCTCCCCTGTTGATCAGGTAACTCCTGCACTTTTGGAACAATTAAAAGGCTATTTTGATGACCACATCAGGGAGGTCAAAGCTACTCTTCTGGCTGCCAAGTCTGCTGCCCCCTCTATGATTGAAACTCATGTTCATCAAGTCCTGCTGGACCATCTCAACAAGCTGAAGGAAGCTATGGAGGACAGCTTGTATGCCACCCGCATTGAATTCTTTAATACTCTCAAGAACTTCAAGGCAACTGCCAGGGCTTTCAATGATGATGCATCTTCTTCTCTTGCTGCTGAGTCTGAGAGATTCATATTGGTCTCCGAACGGTTGGAAGGATAAATTGCTGAGTGCAAACACGGTCAGGAGGACCTTAAAGATGTTGTGGACAAGCTTCCTACTTCTCTACCCTCTGCTGCAGTAATTGATGATATCAAAAAGGGGGAAGAGAAGAACTCAGCTGCTATTGCTGCCTTGCAAGCTGAGATGGCCTCTCTGAGAGCTCTTCTGGTGGATAATCAAGGAGTTCTATCTGCTAGGATAGAAAATGTTGAAGATTACATCAACACCAGGAAGATGGCTGCTCAGAAAACTCAGGAGTTGAGAGATCAGAAAATGGCCGAGACTTTGCAGAAGCAAGAAGTTGTTGCTGTAGAAAGGGAAAAGAAGAAAATAATTATGAATGCTGAATTGGACAAAAAGCTGGCTAAGAAGTTGCAGCTAGCTGAGAAAGAAACCCCTGAGGAGAGGAGGAAGAGGCAGGAGAGGGAGATGAATGATGAGCTTGAGAGGAGATATCAGAGGAAGCTGAAGAAGAAGGGGAAAGCAGTAGCTCAAGGCAGCAGGACTAGGAGTGGAAAATTCATCAGAGATCCAAATGAGCCTCTAGTTGACGGACCAATTGATATGTTCTACAATCAATTGTCTGATGAGCTGATGGATCTCTGGAAAACTATAAAAGCCAAATCTATGATCCACTTCTATGTTCTCCGAGGAGAAGATACCAGAGGAGAGAGAGAGAAAAACGCTGAGTTCAGAGATTGGTTGAAGGAGACTTTTCCTAAGTTCTTCAGAGCTATCGCAGAAGAGATGCTTAAGGTAGAGGTTCAGCCAGAGTTGCCAGAAATTGAGTATCTTCCTACTCCAACTGATGTGAGTGGAAAGATAGATTGGGTGGAAATCAGGAAACATTGGCTGCAGATCACTCAACTCTTTCATCAGCTTTCGGACAACTCTCTGCCAGCTTTGAAGGAAATAGAAAAGAGATTCTTGGACTGGTTGCAAGTTCCACTCAGCAGCAGAAGACCTCTCCTTATGTAATAGTCCAGCTGAGTCAGCTGAGGATTAGGTATCTTTACTTCTGTTTGTTATTTCTCTTTTGATTATTAATAAAGCTTTATGATTCCAGACAACTACTTGTTGTCAGCTGCGTTTTGATTCTGTCTAAAAGATCTTAATTAAAGATCTTCTTTTCTGTCCTATGTTGATCTTGATTTTGATTGAAAATGCTTATCTGTTGAGATCAGCTGAGTTGGTTTTGATATCATCAAAAAGGGGGAACTTGTTAGGATATCTGTGTTAGATGTTTTGATGATATAAACCAATCAGCTTGTAATAGGACCAGCTGAACATGTTAGTCAGCTGATGAGTAGTTAGGATTAGATAGGTTCAAGTGAGGGGGAACCTACCTTGCTGCCTAGAAGATCCGAAGCTATCATAGAAGAGAAGACCAGCTGAGACCTTGTGGACTTAGCCGATTTTAGAAGACAGAAGATTTAAGCAGCTGAAACTGGAGCATCGAGAGCAGATCATCAGAGAAGTTAACATCAGCCGATAGCTGAAGAGCAGATCAGCTGATATCAGAAGATTAACTGATCAGCTGAGAGCACGTCGCAGACAAGACAAGGACCATGGATAAAAGACTTATTCAGACGAAGTCAAGAAGACCAGCTGAGGTGCACACCAGCAGACTTGCACATCAGCTGAGGTCCAAGTATCAGCAGACTGATACACCAGCTGAGGAGACAGATCAGCTGAGGTTTTGTGCTCAGCCCAGATTCTTCGGAATCAATTTTAAGGGTTAACTTGCGACATAAAAGGAAGATTCCCAGAATAGAAGATCAATCAATCAAGGGGACAAACTTGATTGATTGAAGATCGCGAAGACTGACGGGAATCAAGAAGGAAATTCAATAAATCACAATGATTGATTGAATACGAGATTATAGGATCTCAGATTTCTAGTCCATCCCAACAGCTAGTTATTTGATCCTATAAATTAGAGTAATAGTAATAATTTTTTCAGGGGATTCACACGCACATTAAGCTAGCCAATACTCTGTCAGTTTTATCACTTACGCTAAAAAACACCATCCATACTTATCCTTTGTAAAAGCTTTGTAGAAGCTGTGAGAAGTCAATTGCAATTATAGCATTGACAAGTTGTAAAGAGTGTAGTACTCTCAAAACTGTGTAAGTAAGTGAGTAAGTGAGTTAGTGGAGAGCCCCTTAAGTCCAAGTTGGATTGAGGAGAGTGGATGTAGGACAGTTGGTCCAAACCACTATAAACCCCTATGTCTCTTCGTATCTCTTTCTGTTCTTATCTGTGCACATCACCTAAAAACCGATTTTCATTAAAACGTTTCCGCACTATACACAGCGCACTATTCTCAAAATTCAGACTACCTCAAGTAGTCTGCTGATTTTCTGAATAAACCAGTAAAATTGAAAAAGGTTTTTGAATCCTTACAAGTCTATTCAACCCCCCCCCTTCTAGACTTGTTCAAGTGTATTCTTCCCTAAAACCTGCCTTTGGGACCAACAGATGTGCAAGTACCCTGAATTCAGGAAGATTGCCTTCGAGGCGTTTAGAACCGGATGCCATGGTATACAGTTTTTCAGAAACAAGATCTATTCAGTAGACCACCAAAAGTTTCTCCTCAGAAACTGTTGGTAAACAAATTCAGTGATCTTTTGAACCACTGCTCTGATACCACTTGTTGGTCCCGAAATGAGTATAATCAGTGTATGGGGGGGAAATACACTGATGTCAGATTTTTCTGAAAGACTCAGAAAAATGCTCTAACACTCTCAGTCAGGATTTCCTGAAGTACTCAGTATGCTGAAGGTCCACAGGGGCAGCAGGGACAGTTCAGTAACGAGTCAGATAAGCTGAGTGTGAGTAAAGTGCTTGGAAGCTCAGTAGAGATAACAAATCTACTGACCGCTCGGAAGCTAGTCAGTTGGACCACTATCTCAGTGAGCCAGAGTGAGTGCGGAAAGTGAGCCCTTAGATTCTACTAGTTTTAGTTTCTGAAAACATTTTCTCTGAGTTTGCTTAGTAAACTGGTGGTTAAGGCTGAGTGCACAGTATTAAGATTCAGGATGATTGATTCAGTCCTGAATAGAAAAATGATGCAGAATGTTCAGTTTATTATGATGTCAGTTATGATCCTGAACAGAACAGTAAATCAGCACACAGGGGACTTTTTAACGTGGTTCGAAGATAACCAACTCCTACGTCCATGACCTGATTTAACAGGAAGCTATCCTCAAAACCCTGAGGATAGGTACTTGGGTTTTACGTGCCAAGGGACACGAGTAGCCAAGTACCTCTCTTAGGAACTGACCCCTGGGCATTTTACAAGTCCCAGTCCTTCTAACCAACCAATCTCACACCTTGAGTGGTTTGGTATTCTGGTTTCCAACTAAGATAGCTCTAGCAATACAAAACAATGCTAAATAATAGAGCTATCGATCTAAGCAAATACATAGTGAATCCTACTACAACACTAGGGAAATTTAATTGCAGAGTGTTGTCTATAGTATGCTTTGAATGCTTGGATTCTTGAGAGTTTTCTCTTGGAAATTTCCCGTTAGCCTTGAATGGGTGCAAGGCTCTCCATATTTATAGGTAAGATTCAAAATAGATCCGTTGGAGGAGATCAAATTAAATCTTTCCTATTTTAGGTAGATTGCAGGCTAGAAATACTGTTTGACCTACCCGCTATGCTTATTCTGGCAAGTTGTCACATCACCTGCAACTTTTGAGACGCATTAAATGCCGCATTAAATGCTGCGTGGACTCCGTACAAACGTGTCGAAAGATCATTGGCTCTCCACTCTAACAGCTAGTTGATTTTCAGACATTTGTCCTTCCTCGTACATTCAATACTCTGAGTCTCTTGTTAATTACTCAGTCTGAACGTGTGTCTTAATGGAGTCTTACTGACATTCTTTTTGTCTCTTGTCCCATAGCATAAATAACCTTTTGCTTTGGACTTACATGATTCAGGTGATCTGAACCAAGACCTAAGTCAGGTCTTAAGTGCATTCAGCACATCCCGATAGGTTATTTAGCCCAGTATGTGTAACCTTTTTGCTTTGGACTTACATGATTCAGGTAAACTAAAACAAGACCTAAGTCAGGTCTTAAGTGCATTCAGCACAGCCTGATAGGTAACACTTACTCTTCACTGACTATGTTCTGTCCTGAGTATGCTTAGTGTACTCAGTAGAAGCATCAGCCAATGGTACTTCAGGATAGTCTTCAGGATGGATCAGCAGGCTTCGTTCTTCAGGTTCAGTACAGGCAGTCTTTAGCAGAACTGACTCTGACTTCTTCAGGATGGATTGCACATCAGACTTCAGTAAATTGGGTCGACTCCAATATTCTTCAGTCTTCAGCATGGTCCTCCTGTACTGAATTACTAACCTAACTATCCTGAATTATTTTATCCTGAACAACTATACTTAGGCAAATTTATCAGGGGTTTTGGGATCTAATCAAAACACTCAGATTGTCCCAACAGCATGGTAGAGACTTTACTTTCAATGAGCATGAATTTCCTTGTTTACCTGCTTTTGTGGCTTTACATGTTTATCAAAATGAGGTGGATCATGTTATGCTCAAACTTGAAGCTGCTATTGATGAGAATGTTGATGAGCTTGAACATGTTATTGAGAATGTTGATAATGAGTGGCATAATATGTCTAATAATTATGAGAATGCTCATGATAATGTGCAAGGTGGAGCTAATAACAAACATAGAAGGAATGTTAGGATGCCCCCAAAGATTTGAAGACTATTATGTGGACACTCTTGCATTTCATACTTTTGAGTTAAATGATAAAGAGTCTAAAACTTATCGTGAAGCTTTGAAATCAGATAAATCATATGAGTGGATTAATGCAATGAAAAATGAGATGAACTCTTTGCATGCAAATAAATCCTGGATTCTTGCGCCTAAACCTGATAATTGCTCTCTAGTTGATTGCAAGTGGTTGTATATGTTAGGGTTATACTAGAAAGTATGCTTTTACTTTGTATAACTAAACTGAATCTTGAGCTTTATTTGAAATAAATCTTTTATCACTGTGCTTTAGATAAATATGAATGTTATTTATTTATTGCAATCCGTTCATATAATAGTACAAGTTACACTATTGATAAATGTGGTGATCCCCGGATAACTCACAGTAAGATCACAATATCAGTGTCTTGTAACAAATACTAAATTCACAACCTAGATGGGATTTGAACATCCATTGGTAAACGGTTGATGTGTAAATTCCAGATTGGCTTATCTTGACCAAGGGATTACAATAATGCATGATGATTCATTGAAGAGGACCTACGGAGAAGTAATTCTTCCGTACTGATTTATGGGATGAAGAATTAGACATCAGTGGTCGTTTATTTCTAAACCTATGTCCCTTAAATAGGACTGTGTGTGATCCGTGCGTGGCACTTTATTTTGTTATGGGTAGAGAGTCAATAAGACTCAATACTTTGCATCTTGGGTGATGCCATTGAGAACATGACAATTGCTAAGATTTAATACAGAGGAACGTGTGCTTGGAGAGTCTTGCATGATTAGTCCCCTTGGTGGGCTCTAAACGTTCGTCATACTAAATCTTGCAAGTGGAATTTGTTTCCGGTATGATGATAAAGAAGAGCTGTCCTTACTCCAAGGTTAAGATGTTAAATTAATTAAAGCGTTCAGTGGCTTGATTAATTAACGGACAAGAAAATCTTAAACACGGGAAATAATGACCGGGAGCCATATGATTGTAATATGGGTTAAGATGGATAGTGCAACATTAATCCTATAGTGGAGTGGGATTAATGTTAATGGGTTGAATGACATTGAGCTCAATGTTAGAATTCAAGGCCCATTAGGAGGTCCAATCTTAATTCTCCTAAAGACCCCTCAAGTAGCCCAATTAAACGTCTAACAATAAATAAGGTGATTAAAATAAAAGAAATAATTTTGGCCCAATTAATTTGTAATTTTTGAAATTTTATATATATATTAAATTAATGAGAGATTTTATGAAAAGTAGATATGTATCTTGAATACAAGAATATCTAATAAAAACAAGATCTCATGGGATTAAATATACATAGTATTTTTCGAAAATTACATGAAAGAAAGAAATATCAAGAATTGAATATTTAATATTCCAGATTATCAAGATTAGAATATTTGATATTCATGATAATCAAGATTTGAAATATTAGATATTCAAGATATTCAAGATCTTGTATTCTCATTATAAATATGAGATGATACAAGAGTTCTATTTATTGATAATTAATAGTGATTTTCGAGAATCACAGTAGTATTGTGCATCAAAATTATTTTTTCTTTGTGTTGTGATTATTCATGTGGCCTCCCACTGGGCGTACGAATAAGGACAAGGGAATACCTGAGAAGGCTTATTGGGTTGATCAAGTTGATTGCTTGGAGTCGGAACATAAGGCGGTTGAAGTAGATAAAGCATCTCAATAAGGACGTCTTTTGTCTCAAAAATTGTCTTTTCTCCAAGATGTATAATTCACTAAATCCCTCAGTTCCGCATGTTTAGGGCTTTACATGATATTATATGTTCATATGTTTTGCATGCAAAGCCTGCTGTTGGGTATACAATTATTTGATTTAATTATGTTTAAATCATGATATTAATTGTGGGCTTAAATTTGTATTTAGCATAAATCCCGAATATATCCGCGTTTAATTCCCCCAACAACTGGTATCAGAGCCGGTTTCAGGCTCTATACGTTAAGTTGTAATTTAAGTGTTTAATATTAAATTTGAAAATTGGATAGTAGAATTGCTAGATCTTTTTTGCAGGTATCCAATTGTCATGGTATTTAATACTTTTTTATGCATGCATGTATGATGATGCAGTTTTAAAATCTGATTCGTTCAGATCGTTTTTCCCGTGTGAAAATCCACAGGTAGACTAGGATGTTTTTATATAATAGACTAGTCTAAACCATAGATTTATTTATTTATTTTTATAAATAAATTGTAACCGATATCGAAGATGAAGAATGGAGATTTTAAGGCCCGGAGACAAAGTTGTTGTAATTTTATTGCGGTCGAGTGGGAGCTTAATCGAGACGGACGATAAAGCTTAAAGATGAACGGTGATTACGATATCTCGTAGTCAAAAAAAGAAATTAAACCATGACAATTGGATATAATGTGCTGTTGGGACAATCTGAGTATTTTGATTAGATCCCAAAACCCCTGATGAATCTGACTAAGTACAGATGTTCAGGATAAAATAATTCAGGATAGTTAGGTTAGGAATTCAGTACGGGAGGAACTCGCTGAAGATTGAAGAATATTGGAGTCGACCCAATTTACTGAAGTCTGAAGTGTAATTCATCCTGAAGGAATCAGTCAGTCTTGCTGAAGATTGCCTGATCTGAAGCTGAAGATCGAAGCCTGATGATCCGTCCTGAAGTCAATCCTGAAGTACCATTGACTGATGTTTCTACTGAGTACACTAAGCATACTCAGGACAGATCTTAGTCAGTGAAGAGTAAGTGTAAGCTATCAGGCTGTGCTGAATTCACTTAAGACCTGACTTAGGCCTTGGTTCAGTTTATCTGAACCATATAAGTCCAAAGCAGAAAGGTTACACATACTGGGCTGAATAATCTATCAGGCTGTGCTGAAGACACATAAGACCTGACTCGGACAGTAGTTCAGATCACCTGAACCATGTATGTCCAAGGCAAAAAGGTTATTTATGCTATGGGACAAGAGACAAAGAGAATGTCAGTAAGACTCCAATGAAGACAAACATTCAGACTGAGTTATAAATAAGAGACTCAGAGTATTGAATGTACGAGGAAGGACAAATGTCTGAAGGTCAACTAGCCGTTAGAGCGGAGAGCCAATGATCTTTCGACACGTATGTACGGAGTCGGCGCAGCATTTAATGCGGCATTTAATGCATCTCAAAAGTTGCAGGCGATGGGACAACTTGCCAGAATAAGCATGGCGGTTAGGTCAAACAGTATTTCTAGCCTGTAAACACCCTAAAATAGGAAAGATTTGATTAGATCTCCTCCTACGGATCTATTTTGAATCTTGCCTATAAATATGGAGAACCTTGCACCCATTCAAGGTTAACGGGAAATTTCAAAGAGAAAACTCTCAAGAATCCAAGCTCTCAAAGCTTACTATAAGCAACACTCTGCAATTAAATTTCCCTAGTGTTGTAGTAGGATTCACTCTATATTTGCTTAGATCGATAGCTCTAATATTTAGCATTGTTTTGTATTGCTAGAGCTATCTTAGTTGGAAACCAGAATACCAAACCACTCAAGGTGTGAGATTGGTAGGTTAGAAGGACTGGGACTTGTAAAATGCCCACGGGTCAGTTCCTAAGAGAGGAAGTTGGCTACTCGTGTCCCTTGGCACGTAAAACCAAGTACCTATCCTCAGGGTTTTGAGGATAGCTTCCTGTTAAATTAGGCCGTGGACGTAGGAGTTGGTTATCTCCGACCCACGTTAAAAAGACCCTTGTGTGCTTATTTACTGTTTTGTTCAGGATCATAACTGTTATCATAATAAACTGAACATTCTGCATTATTTTATCCTCAGGACTGAATCAACCATCCTGAATCTGAATACGGTGCACTCAGTCCTAACCACCAGTTTACTAAGCAAGTTCAGAGAAAATGTTTTCAGAAACTAAAACGAGTAGAATCTAAGGGCTCACTTTCCGCACGTACTCTAGCTCACTGAGATAGCAGTCCAACTGACTCGCTTCCAAGCAGTCAGTAGGTTTGTTATCTCTACTGAGCTTCCGAGCACATTACTCACACTCAGCTTATCTGACTCGTTACTGAACTGTCCCTGCTGTCCCTGTGGACCTTCAGCATACTGAGTAATTCAGGAAATCCTGACTGAGAGTGTAAGAGCATTTTTCTGAGTCTTTCAGAAAAATCTGACATCAGTGTATTCCCCCCATACACTGATCTTACTCGTTTCGGGACCAACAAGTGGTATCAGAGCAGTGGTTCAAAAGACCACTGACTTTATTTACCAACAGTTTCTGAGGAGAAACTTTTGGTGGTCTACTGAATAGATCTTGTTTCTGAAAATTGCATATCATGGCATCCGGTTCTAAACGCCTCGAGGGCAATGTTCCTGAATTCTCTATTGATAATTATGATTATTGGAAATTCAGGGTACTTGCACATCTCTACTCTATCCATGATCAGATGCATCAGGTGATTGAGCATGGTCCGATCAGGTTTATGAGGAATCTTCAGACGACCTGGCCTGTTGCTGGCAATGTCCCTGTTCCAGCCACCGGAGATGAAGAAGTGGAGAGGTTCGCTCTTAATACTGAGCAGATTAAGCAAATCGGACTGGATAATGTTGCCAAGAACATTATACTCCACACTGTTTCTTACGAGAATTCGGTCAGGCTCATGCATCTGAGGACCGAAAAGCAAATCTGGGATGCTCTGAGGGAGATGAGTGAGGGATCAGAAAAGATCAAGGAGAACAAGAGAGATCTTGCTAATAGGAAGTTTGAAGCCTTCCGGATGCTAGAGGGAGAATCCATCGATCAGATGGAAGCTCGGTTCATTAAGATGATGAACGAGCTAGCAACCCTTGGGAAGGAGTTTCCCAAGAGGGAGGTATCTTCTAAAATCCTGAACTGTCTCCCTGAAAGATGGGACACAGGAGTGATCTTGTTGAAGAACACTCAGGATCTCACCAACATTACTCACTCTCACCTATTCTCAGAGTTAAAGGCTCTGGAATTCGACCTCGATAAGAGGAAGAAGAAGGGTGTTGTCAGTGAGGAAGTTAGTGAGGAGAAGACTCCTGAAAAGGAAAAGAGCATGGCTCTTAAAGTTACTCCTGAGCCTGAGGCTGGAACTGGCTCCAAGTCTCTGAAGGACATGAACAAGGATGAGCTAGCCTTGGAGTACAGCCTGATGGCGCGGTGATTTGAGAAACTGAACTCTCGTTTCAGAAGGTATAAGAAATTTTATACTGACAGTCGTGATCGCAGGTAC
The DNA here is from genome assembly GCA_026898435.1 of Prunella vulgaris. Classification (NCBI taxonomy): domain Eukaryota; kingdom Viridiplantae; phylum Streptophyta; class Magnoliopsida; order Lamiales; family Lamiaceae; genus Prunella; species Prunella vulgaris. Next base: position 11,712 of record JAPKLY010004001.1, read on the forward strand.
TCCTGCCCCAGGAGATCGAGCCCCCGAAGAGAAGAAAGGAGGGGTTCAGATTCCAGGAGGGATCGCAATGAGCCTGAGCGACGAAGAGATGAGAAAAGGAGAGATGATGAGCCCAGAAGATCCAGCTCCAAAACTGAATGATCATCAGGGAGCAGGAGGGAGTCATCTGATAAAAGGTAAACTGACAAGAAGTTTGCTTCTGATGTAGATCAGTGCTACCACTGCAAAAAGACCGGACATTATCAGTATGATTGTCCGGAGCTCAGCGCTCGTGAGCGAGAGGATCGGAGAGCCAAGAGAGAGCTCAGGGCATCAGACCGGAGAGCATTGCTTGCTGAGGACTCCTCAGATTCAGATGGCCCAGGACGCCGGTCCCCTGAACTCTTCTCCGATGAGGAGTATGATGACCTCTGCCTGATGGCAGATGATGAGGTATGTTCTTCTGCCTCTCTCCTGATCACGCACCTGAGTTTAGCTCAGATTCAGCAGGAGAACTCGACCTTCAGCTCGCCCTAGAGCAATTGATGGTTGACTTCTCAAGGCTGCAGGAGACTCTTACTCACACAGTGGATGTGAATGCAAAACTGAGTGGGGAGAACGATCGGTTAACTGAGTCTCTCAGAGTAAGAGATACTGAGGAAGCCCTCAGATTAGTACATCTTCAGGAAGAGCTACTTGAGGTAGAAAGACTGAAGGGTGTAATCAGCTCGCTGATTGAGACTCGTGATACTGATCTGTTCCTTGCTCAGGAACAACTGATGATTGAGCGAATTGCTCTTAGAGTAATGTTCGAAACTGAGTGGCAAGCTCGCCTTTGTACTGAGCAAACCGCTTGGGATCTTGAGCTGATCTCAAAAGAGAAAGCTCATGAAGAGTTGGTGCTTCAGTACACCACTGAAATCGAGGCCCTGAAAGAAAGCAATGGGCATCTTGAGGTTAAGCTGAAGAAGTTATACACATCCACCCAAGTGGTTGATGAGTTAACAACTTTCTCTCAGCTGACTGATGGTGCTAAAGCTGGGTTAGGCTATGATGCCTCAAAAGACCCAAAGGGCAAAAAGAAGAGAGGTGCTTCAGGGAGCAACTCTCAGAAGAAGTTTGTCCCTGCCCTAACTGATGACAAGAGCTTAAGTGTTGCTCGTCAGGACAAAGGCAAAGGGAAGGAGAAAATGCCTGCTGAACCTGTCAGGCAAAGGGCTGAGAAACCAAGACCTAAACCTAAGGAAAAGGTCAAGGCTTCTCATCCTGAGTCAAGGAAGACAGATCAAGGGAACTCCAAGGCTCAGCCTTGGAATCCTCAATCTGGGAAGAATTCTGCTCCTAGCACTTCTCAGGCCCAGCCTAGAAATGCTCAGAGCAGAAGGAACTCTGAACAGAGGAGGCCTCAGGGAAAGCCAAGGACTACTGAGGTCCAGATTCCTCAGACAGGGCACAGAGCCCATCAGGAACGTCCTAATCCTCAAAGGAGAAGGACAAACCAGGTGGTCTCTGAAAGGCAACGAAGACATGATTCCGGTAACACTCAGGTCAGACCTCAAGTGCCAAGAGGTCAGGTCCGAGCTACTCCTTCTCGGGATCAAACTCAGCCCAATGCACCCAGGCCAAGGAGGAACAGGAGGCCCACTCCCAGGAATCAATATAGGGCTCCTAAACCTCAGGCTGACACCCATACATCCTCAACTTCCCAGGCACAAAGGAAGAAGACTGTGTATGTTGATGTTTCAGGGAGACAGGTTTACACTTCTGATGCTATCAGAATTGTTAAACAAATCTGGAACCCGAAGGGTATGGCTGACTCAGTAGGACCCAATACGAGATGGGTACCTGAGGCCTGATTCTTTTCAGGTCGCTGCGGGCTACAAAAAGAGGAAGGAGGATCTGATGAAGGACTGGTACTTGGACTCAGGATGTTCCAGGCACATGACCGGATTTCGTGATCTCCTTCAGGATTATATAGCTCAGGAAGGCCTGCTGGTAACCTTTGGTGATAACTCTAAGGGTTTCACCAGAGGATTCAGAACCCTTGTTATTGGCTCTGTCCGTGTACTGAATGTATCATATGTTGAGGGACTGAGACATAACTTACTCTCTGTTAGTCAGTTTTGTGACCGAGGATATAGTGTAGAATTTACATCCAACATGTGTCTTGTGAAGGACAAATCTACACTACAGGTTCTGATTACAGGTATCAGGAGGGGCAATTTATATTTTGCTGATTTCAAGAGCAGTCCTCCTGAAACTTGTTTGGTTGCTAAGAGCTCCTCTGAGCTCAGTTGGCTTTGGCATAAATGCCTGAGTCACTTAAACTTCAAGATTATTAACAAAATTTCTAGACTCTCACTTGTAGATGGTCTACCAAATGAAGTTTTTAGCAAAGGCCACGTGTGCGGAGCATGTCAAGAAGGCAAGCAAACCAAAGCTTCATTCAAAGTGAAAGAAGCCTTCTCAACTGACAGAGTGCTTCAACTTCTGCACATGGATCTCTTTGGTCCAGTAACTCCTGTCAGCATAAATGGTAGGAAACATACCCTTGTTGTTGTTGATGATTATTCCAGGTACACATGGGTTATTTTCTTGCTGAACAAGAAGGAGACTCAGGTCAAGCTTCCAGAGTTACTCAAGCAATTGAGTACTGAACAGGGTCAGAGCATAGTCAGGATCCGATCAGATCGAGGAACTGAGTTTATAAACTCTATTATAACTTACTTTTGTACTAACCATGGTATAGCTCTTGAGACTTCTGCAGCCAGGACTCCCCAGCAGAATGGGGTAGCTGAAAGAAGAAATCAGACCCTGAAGGAAGCTGCCAGGACCATGTTGGCTGAGTCAGGATTGCCCAAGAAGTACTGGGCTGAAGCAATCAACACTGCTTGCTACACTCAGAACCGATCTATGCTGAACAAACAACATGCTCAGACACCTTATGAAACTTGGAACAAGAGGAAGCCTCGCATCTCTTATTTCCATATTTTTGGGTGTAAGTGTTTCATCCTGAACAATGGGAAAGACCAGTTGAAAGCCTTTGATAGCAAATCTGATGAGGGAGTCTTCTTAGGATACTCCTCAGTCAGTAAAGCCTTCAGGGTGTATAACTGTCGGACCCTTTGTGTGGAGGAAACACCTCATGTTGTGTTTGATGAGACTGCATCAGTGCATAGGAAACAGGTTCCGAATCCTGACACTGAGGGGGTTATCAGGAGGATAACAAGACTGAGTCTTAAGAATCCTGAATTCAAGATCAAGCTTGCAGTGCTCCCAAGGGATGGGATGATGATGATGATGATCAGGATGGACTTCAGGCCAACCCTCAGCTAGCCCCAGCCTCAGAGAATGTTGAGTCTCAGACGGGGGCACAGACTCAACCTGAGGTATGTACTGTCGGTGATGATGCTTCTGTACCTGAGACAGTTACTGAGTCCAACACTGTAGGGGAAACAATGTCTCTGATATTGGCCAACCCTCAGGAAATGACTCAGTATCCCCTGTTCTTGCTCGTTCCTGTTCTTTGCCTATTATTGTCGAGACTAATGTTTCCTGTCAGCAGGAGGCGGTGGCTAGATGATCACTCATTGACTGATATCATTGGTGATATCCATGAGGGGGTCAGGACTAGGTTGTCCTTTGGTGAGAGCGCTATGTTTTGCTGCTTCCTGAGTGATCAGGAACCTAAGAGCATAGAAGAAGCTCTTGCTGATCCCAACTGGATCCTAGCCATGCAGGATGAGCTCAATCAGTTTGAGCGGAATCAAGTTTGGGAGTTAGTTGAGAGACCTAGGCGTCAACATGTCATTGGCACCAAGTGGGTCTTTAAGAACAAGAGGGATGAGAAGAATGTTGTGGTCAGGAATAAGGTCAGATTGGTAGCAAAGGGTTACTCTCAGGCTGAAGGAATTGACTATGATGAGACCTTTGCTCCGGTCGCAACATTGGAAGCAATTAGGTTGTTTCTGGCATATGCAACATTCAAGAAATTCAAAGTGTATCAGATGGATGTAAAGAGTGCTTTTCTGAATGGTGTACTGAACGAGGAGGTCTATGTGGAACAACCTCCAGGTTTTGAAATTGGAAATAAGGTATATCACCTGAAGAAAGCTCTTTATGGCCTGAATCAAGCTCCGAGAGCTTGGTATGATACATTATCCCAATTCCTGATAGACCACGGGTTCATGAAAGGAACAGTGGACAGGACCCTCTTCCGGATTTCCGAAGGGGAGGACATTCTCTTGGTCCAGATTTATGTGGATGACATAATATTTGGATCTCCTAATCTGAAGCTTTGTGAGAAATTCTCCAAACTGATGACTGGGAAATTTGAGATGTCAATGATGGGAGAAATGAATTTCTTTCTGGGTCTCCAAGTCAGGCAAACTGACTCCGGAATCTTCATAAATCAGTCCAAGTATGCAAGGGATTTGATTCAGAAATTTGGAGTCCAGGCCAGCAAAGTCTCACGTATTCCCATGAACACAAATGAGAAGCTGGATCCTGACAAAGAAGGAGTCTCAGTAAATCAGACTGA
>JAPKLY010004002.1:0-16218 GCA_026898435.1 Prunella vulgaris
ATGAGCATGATGAGTACAAGGATCTTCATAATCAATTTGATTTTGATATTGATGGTAGCAAAGGAGAAATCCTAAGTGAGATCAAAGAAGATAAAGATGATTATGAATAGATCAAATTTATTCATGATGATATTATTCCTTGTTATGATGATATAGAGTATCCTACTCATTGTGTATGCCTTGATAGGAATCATGAAGAGGAAAAGGAAGAGTTGAAAGAACAAGATGTGGAGGAGAAGGAGATAGATGATTCAAGAGAGGGAGAAGAGAAAGACCAAGAAGAGGTGGATGAATGTCCATTATGGGACATGAGCATAAATGGAGAACAACAACAAGATGGAGTGGAAGATGAGCTTCAAGGAGAAATAAGCATTTCTAAACCTTTAGAAATCTTCTACTTGTGCTTTAATTGATAATGTTGTTATTTGTGAATTCGTCTTACCTTTTGAGTTGGTTGATCATAAGATTGAATTGAGAATCCTCTTGAACATTGTTGGTCCCGAAACGAGTTAAATCAGTGTATGGGGGGGGGGAATACACTGATGTCAGATTTTTCTGAAAGACTCAGAAAAATGCTCTAACGCACTCAGTCAGAATTCTCTGAAGTACTCAGTATGCTGAATGTCCGCAGGGGCAGCAGGGACGGTTCAGTACTGAGTCAGATAAGCTGAGTGTGAGTAAAGTGCTCGGAGGCTCAGTAGAGATAACAAACCTACTGACTGCTCGGAAGCGAGTCAGTTGGACTACTATCTCAGTGAGTCAGAGTTCGTGCGGAAAGTGAGCCCTTAGATTCTACTCGTTTTAGTTTCTGAAAACGCTTTCTCTGAGTTGCTTAGTAAATTGGTGGTTAAGGCTGAGTGCACAGTATTCAGATTCAGGATGATTGATTCAGTCCTGAAGTTAAAACCAATGCAGTATGTTCAGTTTAATATGATGACATTTATGATCCTGAACAAAACAGTAAATCAGCACACAGGGGACTTTTTAACGTGGTTCGGAGATAACCAACTCCTACGTCCACGACCTGATTTAACAGGAAGCTATCCTCAAAACCCTGAGGATAGGTACTTGGGTTTTACGTGCCAAGGGACACGAGTAGCCAACTTCCTCTCTTAGGAACTGACCCCTGGGCGTTTTACAAGTCCCAGTCCTTCTAACCAACCTATCTCACACTTTGAGAGGTTTGGTATTCTGGTTTCCAACTAAGATAGCTCTAGCAATACAAAACAGTGCTAAATATTAGAGCTATCGATCTAAGCAAATACAGAGTGAATCCTACTACAACACTAGGGAAATTTAATTGCAGAGTGTTGTTTATGATATGCTTTGTGTTCTTGGATTCTTGAGAGTTCTCTTGGAAATTTCCCGTTAACCTTGAATGGGTGCAAGGTTCTCCATATTTATAGGCAAGATTCAAAATAGATCCGTTGGAGGAGATCAAATCAAATCTTTCCTATTTTAGGTAGATTGCAGGCTAGAAATACTGTTCGACCTACCCGCCATGCTTATTCTGGCAAGTTGTCACATCACCTGCAACCTTTTGAGACGCATTAAATGCCGCATTAAATGCTGCGCAGACTCCGTGCTTACGTGTCAAAAGATCATTGGCTCTCCGCTATAACAGCTAGTTGACCTTCAGACATTTATCCTTCCTCGTACATTCAATGCTCTGAGTCTCTTGCAATAACTCAGTACGAACGTATGCCTTAATGGAGTCTTACTGACATTCTTTTTGTCTCTTGTCCCATAGCATAAATAACCTTTCTGCTTTGGACTGACATGATTCAGGTAATCTGAACCACAGCCTAAGTCAGGTCCTATGTGCATTCAGCACAGCCTGATAGGTCATTCAGCTCAGTATGTGTTACCTTTTTGCTTCGGACTTACAGGATTCAGGTAAACTGAACCAAGGCCTAAGTCAGGTCCTATGTGCATTCAGCACAGCCTGATAGGTAATACTTACTCTTCACTGACTGAGTTCTGTCCTGAACATGCTTAGTGTATTCAGTAGAAACATCAGACAATGGTACTTCAGGATTGGCTTCAGGATGGATCAGCAGGCTTCGATCTTCAGCTTCAGACCAGACAATCTTCAGCGAGACTGACTGACTTCTTCAGAATGGTTTACGCTTCAGACTTCAGTAAATTGGGTCGACTCCAATATTCTTCAGTCTTCAGCACGGTCCTTCAGTACTGAATCTCTAACCTAACTATCCTGAACTATTTTATCCTGAACACTATACTTAGGCAAATTCATCAGGGGTTTTGGGATCTAATCAAAATACTCAGATTGTCCCAACACACATCCTCACTGGCATCACCCTTCGTCTTCCTCTTATTGAGGTCTAATTCCAGAGCCTTTAAATCTGAGAAGAGGTGAGAGTAAGGGACGTTTGTGAGATCCTGAGTGTTCTTTAACAAGATCACTCCTGTGTCCCATCTTTCAGGGAGACAGTCCAGGATTTTAGATGACACCTCCCTCGTGGGAAAGGTCTTCCCAAGGGTTGCCAACTCGTTCATCATCTTAATGAACCGAGCTTCCATCTGATCGATGGATTCTTGTTGGTCCCGAAACGAGTAAGATCAGTGTATGGGGGGAATACACTAATGTCAGATTTTTCTGAAAGACTCAGAAAAATGCTCTTACACTCTCAGTCAGGATTTCCTGAATTACTCAGTATGCTGAAGATCCACAGGGATAGCAGGGACAGTTCAGTAACGAGTCAGATAAGCTGAGTGTGAGTAATGTGCTCGGAAGCTCAGTAGAGATAACAAACCTACTGACTGCTCGGAAGCGGGTCAGTTGGACTACTATCTCAGTGAGCTAGAGTACGTGCAGAAAGTGAGCCCTTAGATTCTACTCGTTTTAGTTTCTGAAAACATTTTCTCTGAACTTGCTTAGTAAACTGGTGGTTAGGGCTGAGTGCGCCGTATTAAGATTCAGGATGATTGATTCAGTCCTGAGGATAAAACAATGCAGAATGTTCAGTTTATTATGATGACAGTTATGATCCTGAACAAAACAGTAAAATAGCACACAAGGGTCTTTTAAACGTGGTTCGGAGATAACCAACTCCTACGTCCACGAGCTAATTTAACAGGAAGCTATCCTCAAAACCCTGAGGATAGGTGCTTGGTTTTACGTGCCAAGGGACACGAGTAACCAACTTCCTCTCTTAGGAACTGACCCCTGGGCGTTTTACAAGTCCCAGTCCTTCTAACCAACCAATCTCACACCTTGAGTGGTTTGGTATTCTGGTTTCCAACTAAGATAGCTCTAGCAATACAAAACAATGCTAAATATTAGAGCTATCGATCTAAGCAAATACAGAGTGAATCCTACTACAACACTAGGGAAATTTAATTGCAGAGTGTTGCTTATAGTATGCTTTGAGAGCTTGGATTCTTGAGAGCTTTCTCTTGGAAATTTCCCGTTAACCTTGAATGGGTGCAAGATTCTCCATATTTATAGGCAAGATTCAAAATAGATCCGTTGGAGGAGATCTAATCAAATCTTTCCTATTTTAGGGTGTTTGCAGGCTAGAAATACTGTTTGACCTAACCGCCATGCTTATTCTGGCAAGTTGTCCCATCGCCTGCAACTTTTGAGATGCATTAAATGCCGCATTAAATGTTGCGCAGACTCCGTACATACGTGTCGAAAGATCATTGGCTCTCCGCTCTAACGGCTAGTTGACCTTGAAACATTTGTCCTTCCTCGTATATTCAATACTCTGAGTCTCTTGTTTAATAACTCAGTCTGAACGTGTGTCTTAATGGAGTCTTACTGACACTCTCTTTGTCTCTTGTCCCATAGCATAAATAACCCTTTTTGCTTTGGACTTACATGGTTCAGGTGAACTGAACTAATGCCCGAGTCAGGTCTTATGTGTATTCAGCACAGCCTGATAGATTATTCAGCTCAGTATGTGTAACCTTTTTGCTTTGGACTTACATGGTTCAGATAAATGGAACCAATGCCTAAGTTAGGTCTTAAGTGCATTCAGCACAGCCTGATAGGTAACACTTACTCTTCACTGACTAAGATCTGTCCTGAGTATGCTTAGTGTACTCAGTAGAAACATCAGTCAATGGTACTTCAGGATTGACTTCAGGACGGAACATCAGGCTTCGATCTTCAGCTTCAGACTCAGGCAATCTTCAGCAAGACTGACTGACTCCCTCAGGATGAATTATACTTCAAACTTCAGTAAATTGGGTCGACTCCAATATTCTTCAGTCTTCAGCGAGTTCCTCCTGTACTGAATTCCTAACCTAACTATCCTGAATTATTTCAACCTGAACAACTATACTTAGGCAGATTTATCAGGGGTTTTGGGATCTAATCAAAATACTCAGATTGTCCCAATAATTCTCCTTCCAGCATCCGAAACGCCTCAAACTTCCTGATAGTCAAATCCCCCTTGTTCTCTTTAATCTTCTCAGAACCCTCACTCATCTCCATCAGAGCATCCCAGATCTCCTTCACAGTCATCAGATGCATGAGCTTGACCGAATTCTCGTAAGAAACGGTGTGGAGTATAATGTTCTTAGCAATATTATCCAGTCCGATTTGCTTAATCTGATCACCAGTAAGCGCGGACCTCTCCACTTCTTTATCACCAGCAACTGGAACAGGGACATTGCCAGTAACGGGCCAGGTGTTCTGAAGATTCTTCATGAACTTGATCGGACCATGCTCAATCACCTTGGGCATCTGATCATGGATGGAGTAGAGATGTGCGAGGACCCTGAATTTCCAATAGTCATAATTGTCAACAGAGAACTCAGGAAGATTGCCCTCAAGGTGCTTAGAACCGGATGCCGTGAATGCAAGTTTTCAGAAACAGATCTGTTCAGTTGACCACCAAAAGTTTCTCCTCAGAAACTGTTGGTAAACAAAGTCAGTGGTCTTTTGAACCACTGCTCTGATACCACTTGTTGGTCCCGAAATGAGTATAATCAGTGTATGGGAGGGGAATACACTGATATCAGATTTTTTCGAAAGACTCAGAAAAAACTCTAACATGCTCAGTCAGGGATATCCTGAATTACTCAGTATACTGAAGGTCCTCAGGGGCAGCAGGGACAGTTCAATAGTGAGTCAGATAAGCTGAGTGTGAGTAATGTGCTCAGAAGCTCAGTAGAGATAACAAACCTACTGACCGATCTGAAGCTAGTCAGTTGGACTACTATCTCAGTAAGCTAGAGTACGTGAGGAATGTGAGCCCTTAATTTCTACTCGTTTTAGTTTCTGAAAACGTTTTCTCTGAGTTTTGCTTAGTAAAGTGGTGGTTAAGGCGGGTGCACAATATTAAGACTCAGGATGATTGATTCAGTCTGAATGTCAAAACAATGCAATATGCTCAGTTTAATATGATGACAGTTATGATCCTGAACACGAATGTAAATCAGCACACAAGGGTCTTTTTAACGTGGTTCGGAGATAACCAACTCCTACGTCCACGACCTGATTTAACAGGAAGGTATCCTCAAAACCCTGAGGATAGGTACTTAGGTTTTACATGCCAAGGGACACGAATAGCCAACTTTCTCTCTTAGGAACTGACCCCTGGGCGTTTTACAAGTCCCAGTCCTTCTAACCAACCAATCTCACACCCTGAGTGGTTTGGTATTCTTGGTTTCCAACTAAGGATAGCCCTAGCAATAAAAATCAATGCAAAGAATTAGAGCTAACAAAACTAAGCAAATACAGAGTGAATCCTACTACAACACTAGGGAAATTTAATTGCAGAGTGTTGTTCAAAGTATGCTTTGAGTGCTTGGATTCTTGAGAGCTTTCACTTGGAAATTTCCCGTTAGCCTTGAATGGGTGCAAGGCTCTCCATATTTATTGGCAAGATTCAAAATAGATCTGTTGGAGGAGATCTACCCAAATCTTTCCTATTTTAGGGTGGTTGCAGGCTAGATGTACTATTGACATGCTTAATCTAGCAATTTCTGTCCCGCCGCCTGCAACTCTGAGACGCATTAAATGTCGCATTAACTGCGTCGCAGACTCCGTACATGCGTGTCGAACAACGATTGGCTCTCCGTGCAAATGGCTAGTTGATCGTCTGACACTTGTCCTTCCTCGTACATTCAGAACTCTGAGTCTCTTGTCATTTACTCAGCATGAATGTTTGCCTTTAATGGAGTCTACTGACATTCTCTTTGTCTCTCAGGTGTTAACATAAATGTCAACTGTCCCATAGCCTGAATAACCTTTTTGCTTTGGACTTACATGGATCAGATAAACTGAACCAATGCCTAAGTCAGGTCTTATGTGCATTCAACACAGCCTGATAGGTTATTCAGCCCAGTATGTGTAACCTTTTTGCTTTGGACTTACATGAGTCAGATAAACAGACTCAAGGCCTAAGTCAGGTCTTATGTGCATTCAGCACAGCCTGATAGGTTACACTTACTCTTCACTGACTAACTTCTGTCCTGAGTATGCTTAGTGTACTCAGTAGAATATCAGCAATGGTATTCCGGATTGTCTTCAGGATGGATCTTCAGGCTTTGTTCTTCAGCTTCAGTTCAGGCAATCTTCAGCAAGACTGACTCTGACTTCTTCAGGGTGAATTGCACTTCAGACTTCAGTAAATTGGGTTGACTCCAATATTCTTCAGTCTTTAATACGTTCCCCCTGAACTGAATCCCTAACCTAACTATCCTGAACTAGACAATCTTGATTAACTGTACTTAGGCGAATTCATCAGGGGTTTTGGGATCTAATCAAAACATTCAGATTGTCCCAACATCACTTTAAATAAGTAAGATGATTTTGTACATTTTGACATGTGGAGTTGTTTGGCAAAGCTTTTGCACCTCTTCTTTCTTTATTAAGCAGTTCTTTAATAGTTGTTCTGGAAATAAAACTATGTTATTGTTTCAAGTTCGATGGACCTCCTGGAGCCATCTCAAAAACCTGGAAGAAAGGAATCATATTAGAGATGAATAAAGATAGTGGACAACATGGGACCGGAAAAGCCTGACACTGGATGTAAAGATTGTGAAAATAAATGTGAAGAAGAGATATGAGAAGAAGGCAACTAAGAATGGTGAGCTTGGAGATAAGAAGCTTGATATGTGAAGATGCATGGAAAATGCAATTTCAAGTTGAGAAGCTGAAGAAGAGAAACTATAAACTTGAATTTTTTATGATGGCACCAGCAAGTAGTAAAGTGCAGCTAATCTAGAGAGGATGCTTCAATGTAGATTTTGAAAATAGGCAAGAGATGAAATTGAGAAAGATCTTGTAGATGAAACTGCTGAAGAAATAATCGATTAATGCTATATGTTTGAAAATGGGAAAAAATTCTTTTGTATGTCTACTACAAAAAGTTGATGCATAGTGGTGGGTAACATATGAATGATAAAAGATGAACATCACATTCATTTCAAAAGACTTGACTGTCACAACTCGGTCAATAATCATGCTTCGTTTAATAATCAACATGACTAATCAATCTGCATAAATGATACTAAAGTTACTATCATAAATTTCGACATCAATGCAGCTGGATTAGTATTTTCAGAAGGCAGACCTATTGTATGGTAGATGCAGCTTTTTGGGACATCATATGCCATGTGATATGTGAGTTCAGTGCTTGATTAGTACATGGATGTTTTTAGATTTAATTTGGCCAAAACAGCTGAAACATTTCATGCTTGATTAACTATTAAAACTTCAGTCACATGCATGATGAACTAGATAAGAGTTATCCTACCAAATCATTTAAATTCCCTATTCATATAAAAAATGGTGGATTGTAAGGCACGATTATTGTTCCAATTCGAAATCAACAAAGCAATAAAGGGGAATCGGTACCTAATGTCTACTAGTGCGTCAAAATAGCAAACTACCTATCACCTTGTTTTGTAAAGTGAGCAAGTTGTGAGAGAGATGTATTAGTGTACTATCCTATGTTTCATGAGGTGATGTATCACTTAATCATGCAATGAGGTCTTGTGCAATCAATTGGCAAGCGACTCTAACATGCAAATGTCTCCCTAGATACACATTAGAGCCCCTAATTGTTCTTCCTATTCACTAAAGATAATTCTCACTATCTTAGGAATTTTATCAAATACTTAGCATGCATTGGCCTAATAACAAGAAGATTTAGGAAAATATCCCAACTCTCGTATGAGACTAACTCCCTAATGGCCCATTCAATCAATTATGCATTCCAAGCATTCATACAAACCATCAAAATAGAGAATTGATCATACAACATCTTAAAGCATTCATAAGATCAACATAAACACCACATTACTCCATAGGAATCATACAGTAACACATAAAGGGATTAGCCCATGGCTAATTGTGTAAACAAAAGAGTAATTGGACTAACTACAATCATTATCATGCTGAAATTGAATAGAGTATACAAGAATTTACCTATTACAATGAAAATTGGAAAGATACAATTTACCTCTAAATTATAGAAAATGATCCGCCAATGGAAATTGAAATTCAAACGGTAGCAATGTAGCTCTAGCTATTACAAGAGTGCAGGAACATACGGATTGAAAATCCGCACGCTAGATCAAAATTTATCTTAGAAATTTGAAGTAGAAATCTTAAAAACACAAATGGAAACTACCTCTAACTTCTACTAATCTAGAGAGAGATTATGATGATGTGTGCAATATAAGAAAATGAGATAGATCCCCTTAGAAATCTGATATGGAAGTATATAAAGTACCCTTAGATCATTTTACCAAGATGCCCTTCATTAAAACTCGCACAAATACGAAAATAGCGTTGAAATCCTAATTTCTTGCATAGCTGCCGACCAGAGCATTGATGGCTGCCGATCGAAGTCGGCAGCTTTGGTTGCGCGAGGTGCACATCTGTCGCACAAGAGCTTGTTGGCTGCCGAGCACACTCGGCAGCCCTGGTCGCGGGAGCTGCAAACTTGTCGCACAAGAACTTGTTGGCTGCCGATCGAAGTTGCGTGGCCACGTGCGCTTGAAAATGTGTCGAGGCAGGTGCTGGGCGTGCGACTTTAGCTTAGGTGCTGCCGAGTTGAGAAGGGGTCCTGCCGATTTGGGTCCTTAGCTCGGGTCATGCTCGACTTTCCTTGTTTTTGTCGTATCTTGAGTTCTAGGACTCCGATTGATTCGATTCTTCTTTCGTTGTGACCCTCTCTTCAATATCTTCAACATGGAACATTAATTTCTTCATTTGGCTCAACTCCAGATTTTCAGACTTTTCTCGATCTTGCTTGTTTCTTCCTCGTTTTGCTCGTTTTCACCTACAATCACAACTTTCTAGCCAAAAAGGGTTAAATACACAAAGTATAGCATAATAGGGTCAAATATGAACATAATATCACCAAAAGCATATAGAAATGAGTGCTAAAACATGCAATTATGACCCTAATCAGCAAGTCTACAACCAATAAATCAGAGAAAGAGAGCTTATTTTCTTATTATTCCATGTGATTCTTAGGATAGTTGGTATGGATTTTCTAGAAAGAATCACTCTTATTGTTGTTGTTCCCTCACTTGTTTTAATTTTCTACTTAGTGTAGATATCTCTTTGTAAGGTTTGTTAACTCTTAGTGAGTTGTTCTAAGTGAATAGGATAGTAGTTAATCTCTTGTTAGAACAGAAATCTGAGTGAATCTAGTTCTAAGAGGGAACTACTTGTATTGATCTTTGTGATCTTTTCTTAGTGAATTTGGCACCTGAGTCGTGTAACAGTGGATGTAGGTTGTCTTATTCACATACACTGAACCACTATAAACCCTGCTATTTTATTTATTTTGTTTATTTATTTCTTGTATTACATATTTATCTTACTGTTACATTCATCATTGTATTTAAATTTGTGCATAAAAAACTTTTTATTTCTCATAAAGGAACTGGACCCTACAGCTGTAGATTTGTATAAGTCACTCAGTTGTTAAGTCTATTCAAATTGTTTTTCATTAACACTTACACATATTTCCGCTGCACATTAGAGTATTCTCAATATACTTTTTAGTGTGAGAATTCCTCTGATATTCTGTCTACAAGTTGATTATTGTGTTTGCAAGTTTTATAACTCTGCAGCAGCAGACTTCTTAAGTCCACAGCTGTAAACTTTGTGGTCCTTAAAACCTCTTATAGAGTAACTGTTTTTAAAATTATTAAAGGGCTATTGTAAGGTTCTAAATTTCCCTTTTTGAAAAGTTTGAAATTTTTTTTTTACTCTCAAGGTCTATTCACCCCCCCCCCCTCTAGACCTTGACCACTTAAGGGACCAACAAGTGGTATCAGAGCAGTTGGCTTGCCACTACTTTGATTAGTACCTAGCTAGATCCTTTTTGTTTTTGAAAAACACACCTGCATACTTGCATAACTCCAAAGATGGTGAAATCCAAGGTTCCTATGTTCTCAGCTAAAGACTATGATGAATGGAAGATTAGAATACAAGCTCACTTATCCGCAATCAATGATGAAATGTGGTCAATCATTGAAGATGGTCCTATAGTAATTGAGAAGGTCAACACTGTAGCTGATCAGTCAGCTGGACTAGCTCAGATCATCCCCAAACCCAGAAGGGAATGGACAGAGGATGAAAAGAGAAGGTCCAATCTTGAACTGTTGCAAAGAATACTATTTATCATTCACTGGATAAAATTGTGTTTAGCAAGATCAAAAACTGCAAAACTGCAAAAGATATATAAGAAAAGTTAGAAATGATTTGTGAAGGAACTAAACAAATCAAGGAAAACAAACTCATGATAGCAATTCAAAAGTTTGAGAACTTCAAGATGAAATCTGGAGAAACTCTTGAAAAGTTTGAATCAAGATTCATTGAGATTCTCAATGAGCTAGACTCACTTGGTAAAGATTACTCACAGAGAGAAATGAACATGAAAGTTCTTAGAGATTTACCTTCTGAATGGGATATAAAAGTGATTGCCATGCGTGAATCAAAGGATTTATCTAAGATATCCACCTTTGAACTGTTTTCAGACTTGAAGGCTTATGAATTTGACATAAGTAGAAGAAAAGAACCTGACAGTGCAAAGGTCACAACTCTAGTAGCTGACAACCTTGCAGTTGCAGATTCTGATGAAGAAGACTTGGCTCTTTTTATAAAGCAGCTCAAGAAGTTTGGCAAATGGACTAAAAAGAAGCAGTACACACCAAAGGAAGATGGTAAGGTGAAATCTATAGCACCTAACTCAACTTATCTGTGTAACAACTGCAGAAAACCTGGACATTACATCAAAGATTGTCCATACCCCAAAGCAGAGAAGTATATAGATGAGGAAAAGAAGGCTAGAAAGGACAAGAAGAAAAAGTTTGACAAGGAGAGAATTAGAGCACTTCTTTCAGTGTTTGATAAAAACCAGGAAGAATAACCCTCTTCTTCTTAAAAGTCAACTGCAGATTTGAAAGGCTCTGATTCAGATGAAGAAGCTCTTATCTGTCTTATGGCTAAAGATGAAGAGGTTTGCTCATCATCCAGTTAGATAACAGACATGGAGTCTCCCAGTGACAAGCTTGATGCAATCCAAAGACTTCAAGAGGAGAATGAAGATCTTAGAAGAGATAATCATATTGGAAGGGAACATGTTAAAGCTCTATTAGTTAGAATAGAGGATGCTGAAAAGCAACTGCAGATTCTACAAGAACTTAGAGAAGGTTACATTTGTTTGCAAAATGACAATGAAGAACTTTTCAATGAAGCAAGTTGTAGGGCTGCAGATTGTGCTGAATTAAAAGAAACAATCAGAGCATAAGAAATTGTCATAGCTGATCTGGAAAAAGGAAATGCATATCTACAAAAGAAGATGTTGTCTGAGCAAATACACACAAGTGATTTAACTGGTATAGGATATGATTAGGGTCATAATTGCTTGTTT
Organism: Prunella vulgaris; assembly: GCA_026898435.1. Taxonomy (NCBI): domain Eukaryota; kingdom Viridiplantae; phylum Streptophyta; class Magnoliopsida; order Lamiales; family Lamiaceae; genus Prunella; species Prunella vulgaris. The sequence goes on from JAPKLY010004002.1 coordinate 11,877, forward strand.
TTTGCATCCATTTCTATATGGTTTTGATGTGCTTATGTTCATATTTGACCCTAAAATGATATACTTTGTGCATTTAACCCTTTTTGGCTATAAAGTTGTGTTTTGTAGTGAAAACGAGCAAAATCGGCAAGAGACGAACAAGTTCATAAAAGTGCAGAAATTGTGAGTTCATCCAATGGAGGCAAATGATATACCATGTCGAAGAGTTTGAAGAGAGGGTCGCAACGGAAAAAGAATCGAGTCAATCGGAGCTCTAGAACTCAAGATATGAAGGAAACGAGGAAGTCGAGGATCGATCGAACAAGACTGAATCGGGTTCGTGCGCCACCAAGCCTGGGCTCGTGCGACTACTAGCCGCGGTTCGTGCGACCAATCTCTGGTCCATGCACTGAGCACCGAACGAATTGATTCGTGCGGCCACTAGCATGCGTTCGTGCGAAGGCTCGGCTGGGCACATTTTCGAGGGTGGTTATTTCGTCTTTTCGCGCGTTTAAGAAGGGCATTTTGGACTAAACATTGTGGGCACTATAAATACTCCACGGATCAGATTCTCAAGGCATCTAGTTCATAATCATCTTCATAATTCCAAGTTCTTAGATTAGTTTAGAGAGAGAATTTGGTTGTTACTTAGTGGGTTCTTAGTTAGATTCAATCTTCTTTCTTCCATAACTTTTGATCCATCCGTCGGATTTTAGATCCGTTTGTTCCTGCATACTCATAGTAATTAGAGCTTTATCTTGCAGTTCATTTTTGTATTTTGAGCTTTGGATCAAGACTTAGCATTTGGAGGTTTGTTGCTTGCATTTCTATTCATCCACTTATGGTAAGATTTCCTTTAATTCTCTTGTTTTAGTTACTATTCATGATGTTTACATTGTTAATTGTTGATTTTCATTTCCAATTAGCCTTGGGCTAATATCCTAGTTGCATGGTTGTATGATTACTATGGTGAATTTAGTCTCTTATTAATCCAATGCATGAATTAGTGACCTTGTTTGATTAGTTCTCTTATTAATGACTTGTATGAATGCTTGGGATGTTTAATTGGAATGTATGGCTTATATGTTTTAGCAATGAAATGAGAATTGAGCTATAAGAACTTTATGCATGCCAAGTGTTTGATATATTGCTTGTATGACCAATGAGAATTGCATATTAGCCTAGACCTCTTAATTGGAGTGTTAGAAGTTGTAGAGAGATCTAGACATCCAATAGAGCCTTTACCTTGTGTTGTAGAGAGATCTAGACACTAGTTGACTTGATTAATACACTAAGAGATCTTTTGCATGCTAGGATGGATAGGACACTAGAGGAACCATAGTAGGATTACTTCCATGCACACTCACCACTTTTGCTCACTTCCTTGAGGTGATAGTTAGGATTTACTATTTCTTGTTGATTTAGTTGATAGAAACCATGATTGTTTTCTTTCTTTCCTAGCTATCCACCTTTGTAGACATTCAATACTTGCTTGATATCGCATCGTTTCCCTGTGTTCGATATTTAACTTGGTTAACTTGCCACGACAACAACGACCACATACACTTGCGTGGAAATCATACACAATTTAGGTAAACAAGTTTTTGGTGCCGTTGCCGGGGACACGATCTCTTTGTCAAGCTAGTTGATGTTTGTTTACATTTCTTTTCTTTATTTTGTTTCCTTGTTTGTTTGTGACTATTCTTGGTGAGTGTTGATATTTGCTTGTTTTTGTAGGAGTGAACTTATTTGAAGATGGGTGAATACAACCATTACTCGTATTCTCCACAATACACATATCCTTCCAATTCCTACATATATCAACCTTACCCATCCACCTCCACAAGACGAATCTTATCCTTATCCTCATACTCCCTATTCATACCAAGATTCCTACTCTTATGAAGATCCATATTCCCACCCTCCACCCATTCCTATGCCTTGCCATCAAGAAGAAACTCCTCCTTGTTATGTAAATGATGCTCTAGCTCAAATTCTCAAGCAATTGGAAGAAAGAAGAAGTGAAAATGAAAGGTGTTTTGAGGAGACAAACAAGAAATTTGAAGAAATGTTCATGTCTCAAAGTTATCAAATCAAGAGTTTGGAGTTCCAATTGGAGAAATTGAGCATTCAAGCCAATGAGATGTGTGAGGAGGAAGATGGGGGTAATGATGAAGAAGAAGGGCATGTGGAAGATGAAGATGATCATCATCATAAGGAGAAGAAATCTCTTTCTATTCTAGATTGTATTGGAATTCAATTGTCTATTGAACCTTCTCATGCTTACATTGACTATGAAATTCCTATTATTAATGATGATATAGCTTATAAATTTCCTCATTCTACATTGATTAGGAAGCAAGAAGAAGAAAAGGATGAACTAGAAGAAGAAGAAAGAGAAGAGTGTGAAAAGGAAGAGGAAAAAGAAGAAATTGATGAAAGTGAAGAGGATGATGAGGATGAGGATGAGCATGATGAGTACAAGGATCTTCATAATCAATTTGATTTTGATATTGATGGTAGCAAAGGAGAAATCCTAAGTGAGATCAAAGAAGATAAAGATGATTATGAATAGATCAAATTTATTCATGATGATATTATTCCTTGTTATGATGATATAGAGTATCCTACTCATTGTGTATGCCTTGATAGGAATCATGAAGAGGAAAAGGAAGAGTTGAAAGAACAAGATGTGGAGGAGAAGGAGATAGATGATTCAAGAGAGGGAGAAGAGAAAGACCAAGAAGAGGTGGATGAATGTCCATTATGGGACATGAGCATAAATGGAGAACAACAACAAGATGGAGTGGAAGATGAGCTTCAAGGAGAAATAAGCATTTCTAAACCTTTAGAAATCTTCTACTTGTGCTTTAATTGATAATGTTGTTATTTGTGAATTCGTCTTACCTTTTGAGTTGGTTGATCATAAGATTGAATTGAGAATCCTCTTGAACATTGTTGGTCCCGAAACGAGTTAAATCAGTGTATGGGGGGGGGGAATACACTGATGTCAGATTTTTCTGAAAGACTCAGAAAAATGCTCTAACGCACTCAGTCAGAATTCTCTGAAGTACTCAGTATGCTGAATGTCCGCAGGGGCAGCAGGGACGGTTCAGTACTGAGTCAGATAAGCTGAGTGTGAGTAAAGTGCTCGGAGGCTCAGTAGAGATAACAAACCTACTGACTGCTCGGAAGCGAGTCAGTTGGACTACTATCTCAGTGAGTCAGAGTTCGTGCGGAAAGTGAGCCCTTAGATTCTACTCGTTTTAGTTTCTGAAAACGCTTTCTCTGAGTTGCTTAGTAAATTGGTGGTTAAGGCTGAGTGCACAGTATTCAGATTCAGGATGATTGATTCAGTCCTGAAGTTAAAACCAATGCAGTATGTTCAGTTTAATATGATGACATTTATGATCCTGAACAAAACAGTAAATCAGCACACAGGGGACTTTTTAACGTGGTTCGGAGATAACCAACTCCTACGTCCACGACCTGATTTAACAGGAAGCTATCCTCAAAACCCTGAGGATAGGTACTTGGGTTTTACGTGCCAAGGGACACGAGTAGCCAACTTCCTCTCTTAGGAACTGACCCCTGGGCGTTTTACAAGTCCCAGTCCTTCTAACCAACCTATCTCACACTTTGAGAGGTTTGGTATTCTGGTTTCCAACTAAGATAGCTCTAGCAATACAAAACAGTGCTAAATATTAGAGCTATCGATCTAAGCAAATACAGAGTGAATCCTACTACAACACTAGGGAAATTTAATTGCAGAGTGTTGTTTATGATATGCTTTGTGTTCTTGGATTCTTGAGAGTTCTCTTGGAAATTTCCCGTTAACCTTGAATGGGTGCAAGGTTCTCCATATTTATAGGCAAGATTCAAAATAGATCCGTTGGAGGAGATCAAATCAAATCTTTCCTATTTTAGGTAGATTGCAGGCTAGAAATACTGTTCGACCTACCCGCCATGCTTATTCTGGCAAGTTGTCACATCACCTGCAACCTTTTGAGACGCATTAAATGCCGCATTAAATGCTGCGCAGACTCCGTGCTTACGTGTCAAAAGATCATTGGCTCTCCGCTATAACAGCTAGTTGACCTTCAGACATTTATCCTTCCTCGTACATTCAATGCTCTGAGTCTCTTGCAATAACTCAGTACGAACGTATGCCTTAATGGAGTCTTACTGACATTCTTTTTGTCTCTTGTCCCATAGCATAAATAACCTTTCTGCTTTGGACTGACATGATTCAGGTAATCTGAACCACAGCCTAAGTCAGGTCCTATGTGCATTCAGCACAGCCTGATAGGTCATTCAGCTCAGTATGTGTTACCTTTTTGCTTCGGACTTACAGGATTCAGGT
>JAPKLY010004003.1:0-16213 GCA_026898435.1 Prunella vulgaris
CTTTCACCAAAGGACAACCTCGTCCTGACCCCCTCATTGATATCTCCAATGATATCAGCCAATGAGTGATCATCTAGCCATCGCCTCCTGCTGACTGGAGCACTGGGAGCTACTGATGTTCCATTGCCTGATCCTGAAACATTAGTCTCAATAATAATAGGCAAAGAAGCGGAACGAGCAAGAACAGGGGATACTGAGTCATTTCCTGAGGGTTCACCAATATCAGAGAAATTGTTTCCCCCTACAGTGTTGGACTCAGTAACTGTCTCAGGTGCAGAAGCATCATCACCGACAGTACGTACCTCAGGTTGAGTCTGTCCCTCCGTCTGAGACTCAACATTTTCCGAGGCAGGGGCTAGCTGAGGGTTGGCCTGAAGTCCATCCTGATCTTCATCATCATCATCATCCCATCCCTTGGGAGCACTGACAAGTTTGATCTTGAATTCAGGATTCTTCAGACTCAGCCTTGTTACCCTTTTGGTAATTCCCTCAGTATCAGGACTTGGAACCTGTTTCCTATGCACTGATGTAGTCTAATCAAACACAATATGAGGTGTTTCCTCCACACAAAGGGTCCGACAGTTATACACCCTGAAAGCTTTACTGACTGAGGAGTATCCTAAGAAAACTCCCTCATCAGATTTGCTATCAAAGGCTTTCAGCTAGTCTTTTCCATTGTTCAGGATGAAACACTTACACCCAAAAATATGGAAATAAGAGATGCGAGGTTTCCTCTTGTTCCAAGTCTCATAGGGTGTCTGAGCATGTTGTTTGTTCAGCATAGATCGGTTCTGAGTGTAGCAAGCAGTGTTGATTGCTTCAGCCCAGTACTTCTTGAGCAGTCCTGATTCAGCAAACATGGTCCTGGCAGCTTCCTTCAGGGTACGATTCCTTCTTTCAGCTACCCCATTCTGCTGAGGGGTCCTAGCTGCAGAAGTCTCATGAGCTATACCATGGTTAGTACAAAAGTCAGTTATAATAGAGTTTATAAACTCGGTTCCTCGATCTGATCGAATCCTGACAATGCTCTGACCCTGTTCAGTACTCAATTGCTTGAGTAACTCAGGAAGCTTGACCTGTGTCTCCTTTTTGTTCAGCAAGAAAATAACCCATGTGTACCTGGAATAGTCATCAACAACAACAAGGGTATATTTCCTACCATTTATGCTGACAGGAGTTACTGGACCAAAGAGATCCATGTGCAGGAGCTGAAGCACTTTGTCAGTAGAGAAGGCTTCCTTCACCTTGAATGAGGTTTTGGTTTGCTTGCCTTCCTGACATGCTCCGCACACGTGGTCTTTGCTAAAAACTTCATTAGGCAGACCATCTACAAGAGAAAGTCTAGAGATTTTGTTAATAATCTTGAAGTTTAAGTGACTCAGACGTTTATGCCAAAGCCAACTGAGCTCAGAGGAGCTCTTAGCGACCAGACAGGTTTCAGGAGGGCTGCTCTTGAAGTCAGCAAAGTATACATTGCCCTTCCTGACTCCTGTAATCAGAACCTGCAGTGTAGATTTATCCTTTACGAGACACATGTTAGATGTAAATTCTACACTATATCCTCGGTCATAAAACTGACTAACCGAGAGCAAGTTATGTCTTAGTCCTTCAACATATGATACATTCATAACACGGACAGAGTTAATAACAAGGGTTCCGAATCCTCTGGTGAAACCCTTAGAGTTATCACCAAAGGTTACCTGCGGGCCTTCTTGAGTTACATAATCCTGAAGGAGATCACGAAATCCGGTCATGTGCCTGGAACATCCTGAGTCCAAGTACCAGTCCTTCATCAGATCCTCCTACTTCTTCTTGTAGCCCGCAGTGACCTGAAAAGAATCAGGCCTCAGGTACCCATCTCGTATTGGGTCCTACTGAGTCAGCCATTTTCTTCGGGATCCAGATTTGTCTGACAATTCTGACAGCATCAGAAGTGTAGACCTGTTTCCCTGAAATGTCAACATACACAGTTCTCTTCTTCCTTTGTGCCTGGGAAGTTGAGGGTGTATGGGTGTCAGCCTGAGATACAGGAGCCCTAGTTTGATTTCTGGGGGTGGGCCTCCTGTTTCTCCTTGACCTGGGTGCATTGGGCTGAAGTCTGTCCTGAGAAGGAGCAGCTCTGGCCTGACCTCTTGGCACATGAGGTCTGGTCTGAGTGTTTCTGGAGTCAGGTCTCCATTGCCTTTCAGAGGCCACCTGGTTTGTCCTTGCTCTTAGAGAATTAGGACGCTCCTGATGGGCTCTGTGCCCTGTCTGAGGAGTCTGAACCTCAGTAGTCCTAGGTCTTGCCTGAGGTCTCCTTTGTCCTGAGTTCCTTTTGTTCTGAACATTTCTAGGCTGGGCCTGAGAAGTGCTAGGAACAAAATTCTTCCCAGTTTCAGGATTCCTAGGCTGGACCTTGGAGTTCCTTTGGTCTGTCTTCCTAGACTCAGAATGAGAAACTTTGACCTTTTCCTTAGGTTTTTGTCTTGGTTTCTCAGTTCTTTGCCTGACAGGTTCAGCAGGCATTTTCTCCTTCCCTTTGCCTTTATTCTGATGAGCAACATTGGAGCTCTTGTCATCAGTTAGGGCAGGGACAAACTTTTTCTGAGAGTTGCTTCCTGAAGCACCTCTCTTTTTCTTGCCCTTTGGGTCTTTTGAGGCATCATAGCTTAACCCAGCTTTAGCACCATCAGTCAGCTGAGAGAAATTTGTCAACTCATCAACCACTTGGGTAGATGTGTATAACTTCTTTAGCTTGACTTCAAGATGCCCATTGATTTCTTTCAGGGCCTCAATTTCAGCGGTGTATTGAAGCACTAATTCTGAATGAGCTTTATCTTTTGAGATCAGCTCAAGATCCCAAGCAGTTTGCTCAGCACAAAGGCGAGCTTGCCACTCAGTTTCGAGCATCATTCTTAAAACAGTTTGCTCAATTATCAGTTGTTCCTGAGCAAGGAACAAATCAGTGTCACGAGTCTCAATCAGCGAGCTGATGACACCCTTCAGTCTTTCTACCTCCAGTGGAGCTTCATCATGCTTATTCTTAGCATTAAGTAGCTCCTCCTGAAGATGTACTAATCTGAGGGCTTCCTCAGTGTCTTTTACTCTGAGAGACTCAGTTAACCGATCGTTCTTCTCACTCAGTTGTGCGTTCACATCCACTGTGTGAGTATGAGTCTCCTGCAGCCTAGAGAAGTCAACCATCAATTGCCCTAGGGCGAGCTGAAGGTCGAGTTCTCCTGCTAAATCTGAGCTAAACTCAGGTGCGTGATCAGGAGAAGAGGCAGAAGAACATACCTCATCATCTGCCATCAGGCAGAGGTCATCATACTCCTCATCTGAAAAGAGTTCAGGAGACCGGCGTCCAGGGCCATCTGAATCTGAGGAATCCTCAGCTAGCAACGCTCTCCGGTCTGAAGCCCTGAGCTCTCTTTTGGCTCTCCGATCTTCTCACTCACGAGCACTGAGCTCCGGACAATCATACTGATAATGTCCGGACTTTTTGCAGTGGTAGCACTGATCTGCGTCAGATGAAAGTTTCTTGTCTGTGTACCTTTTATCAGAGGATTCCCTCCTGCTCCCTGATGATCTTTCAGGTTTGGAGCTGGATCTTCTGGGCTCATCCTCTCTCCTCTTTTCATCTCTGCATCGCTCAGGCTCATTGCGATCCCTCCTGGAATCTGAACCTCTTCTTTCTTCTCTCCGGGGGCTAGATCTCCTGGGGCTGGAGTACCTGCGATCACGGGTGTCAGTATAAAATTTCTTATACCTGCCGTAACGAGAGTTCAATTTCTCGAATCGCCGTGCCATCAGGCTGTACTCCAAGGCTAGCTCATCTTTGTTCATGTCTTTTAGAGACTTGGAGCCAGATCCAGCCTCAGGCTCAGGAGTAGCTTTAAGAGCCACGCTCTTTTCCTTTTTAGATGTCTTCTCCTCACTAACTTCCTCACTGACAACACCCATCTTCTTCCTCTTATCGAGGTCAAATTCTAGAGCCTTTAACTCAGAGAATAGGTGTGAGTGAGTGGTGTTTGTAAGGTCCTGAGTATTTTTCAACAAAATTACTCCTGTGTCCCATCTTTCAGGGAGACAGTTCAGGATTTTAGAAGACACCTCCCTCTTGGGAAACTCCTTCCCAAGGGTTGCTAGCTCGTTCATCATCTTAATGAACCGAGCTTCCATCTGATCGATGGACTATCCCTCTAGCATTTTGAAGGCCTCAAACTTCCTGATAGCGAGATCTCTCTTGTTTTCTTTAATCTTTTCAGAACCTTCGCTCATCTCCCTCAGAGTATCCCAGATCTCTTTAGCTGTTTTCAGATGCATCAGCCTGACCGAGTTCTCGTAAGAAACGGTGTGGAGTATAATGTTCTTGGCAACATTATCCAGTCCTATTTGCTTAATCTGATCAGAATTAAGCGCGGACCTCTCCACTTCTTCATCTCCGGCGGCTGGAACAGGGACATTGCCAGCAACAGGCCAAGTCGTCTGAAGATTTCTCATAAATCTGATTGGCCCATGTTCAATCACCTGTGGCATCTGATCATGGATAGAATAGAGATGTGCGAGTACCCTGAATTTCCAATAATCATAGTTGTCAATAGAGAATTCAGGAAGATTGCCCTCGAGGCGTTTAGAACCTGATGCCATGATATGCAATTTTTCAGAAACAAGATCAGTTCAGTAGACCACCAAAAGTTTCTCCTCAGAAATTGTTGATAAACAAAGTCAGTGATCTTTTGAACCACTGCTCTGATACCACTTGTTGGTCCCGAAATGAGTTAAATCAGTGTATGGGGGGGAATACACTGATGTCAGATTTTTCTGAAAGACTCAGAAAAATGCTCTAACGCACTCAGTCAGAATTCTCTGAAGTACTCAGTATGTTGAATGTCCGCAGGGGCAGCAGGGACGGTTCAGTACCGAGTCAGATAAGCTGAGTGTGAGTAAAGTGCTCGGAGGCTCAGTAGAGATAACAAACCTACTGACTGCTCGGAAGCGAGTCAGTTGGACTACTATCTCAGTGAGTCAGAGTACGTGCGGAAAGTGAGCCCTTAGATTCTACTCGTTTTAGTTTCTGAAAATGTTTTCTCTGAGTTGCTTAGTAAATTGGTGGTTAAGGCTGAGTGCACAGTATTCAGATTCAGGATGATTGATTCAGTCCTGAAGTCAAAACCAATGCAGTATGTTCAGTTTAATATGATGACATTTATGATCCTGAACAAAACAGTAAATCAGCACACAGGGGACTTTTTAACGTGGTTCGGAGATAACCAACTCCTACGTCCACGACCTGATTTAACAGGAAGCTATCCTCAAAACCCTGAGGATAGGTACTTGGGTTTTACGTGCCAAGGGACACGAATAGCCAACTTCCTTTCTTAGGAACTGACCCCTGGGCGTTTTACAAGTCCCAGTCCTTCTAACCAACCTATCTCACACTTTGAGAGGTTTGGTATTCTGGTTTCCAACTAAGATAGCTCTAGCAATACAAATCAGTGCTAAATATTAGAGCTATCGATCTAAGCAAATACAGAGTGAATCCTACTACAACACTAGGGAAATTTAATTGCAGAGTGTTGTTTATGATATGCTTTGTGTTCTTGGATTCTTGAGAGTTCTCTTGGAAATTTCCCGTTAACCTTGAATGGGTGCAAGGTTCTCCATATTTATAGGCGAGATTCAAAATAGATCCGTTGGAGGAGATCAAATCAAATCTTTCCTATTTTAGGTAGATTGCAGGCTAGAAATACTGTTCGACCTACCCGCCATGCTTATTCTGGCAAGTTGTCACATCACCTGCAACCTTTTGAGACGCATTAAATGCCGCATTAAATGCTGCGCAGACTCCGTGCTTATGTGTCGAAAGATCATTGGCTCTCCACTATAACGGCTAGTTGACCTTCAGACATTTATCCTTCCTCGTACATTCAATGCTCTGAGTCTCTTGTAATAACTCAGTCTGAACGTGTGCCTTAATGGAGTCTTACTGACATTCTTTTTGTCTCTTGTCCCATAGCATAAATAACCTTCTGCTTTGGACTGACATGATTCTGGTGATCTGAACCACAGCCTGAGTCAGGTCCTATGTGCATTCAGCACAGCCTGATAGGTCATTGAGCTCAGTATGTGTTACCTTTTTGCTTCGGACTTACAGGATTCATGTGAACTGAACCAAGGCCTAAGTCAAGTCCTACGTGCATTCAGCACAGCCTGATAGGTAATACTTACTCTTCACTGACTGAGTTCTGTCCTGAACATGCTTAGGGTATTCAGTAGAAACATCAGACAATGGTACTTCAGGATTGACTTCAGGATGAATCAGCAGGCTTCGATCTTCAGCTTCAGAACAGACAATCTTCAGCGAGACTGACTGACTCGTTCAGAATGGTTTACGCTTCAGACTTCAGTAAATTGGGTCGACTCCAATATTCTTCAGTCTTCAGCATGATCCTTCTGTACTGAATCTCTAACCTAACTATCCTGAACTATTTTATCCTGAACACTATACTTAGGCAAATTCATCAGGGGTTTTGGGATCTAATCAAAATACTCAGATTGTCCCAACAATTTCCCCCTTTTTGATGATGCCAAAACCCTTAAGCAAATTCCTATTCATCTATACAATCAACTGACTTAGTCAGTGAAAATAACTCAGTACCACCTGACGAACTAGGTACTTAGTCTATAAGATGAAAACAAGGAATGAGTTAGTACAGTTCTTGATAAGAATTCAGAAAAGTAAATTCAGGAGTCAACAAGAAGTTGTACTCAGGAAACATAAATAACTTCATTGATAGATAAGAAAAAATACAAGTATCCTGAAGCTATTACAAAATTCCTGAACAACTAACTCCTGATCTAATCTTCATCCTTATTCCAAGCAGTCAGTGGAATCTCGTACATCTCCAGTACTCGATTCAGGACCTGCTTCATCCTGTTCCGATTAGCAACGGCCCCGGTAGCTCGTCCTACTCTGACGACTTCTTCAGAAATTGCTTTCCGGTCCAGTTGCTTAGAATTCCTAAAGAGTGGAGGAGGATACTTAATGAATTCCGGAGGAGCGATCTCAACACCTTCAGTGTCAGCATGTCTGATGATTTCAGCCCATAGATCAGGATGCTCCTGTGCCATCCAGTGATGGAGTATGACGTCTTTTTCTTCAGTCTGATCGTCCCATAACCCCACCACATAGAATAGGTATGCCCACCTATTCCGGATCGGAATCCAAACCTCCAGCATCTCAATCGGAATGAAGTCTTCAACAAACTTCGATGGAGGATGACTTTGATCTGAACTGACCACAATCTTCCTCTGAGTCTTTGTCCGAGATCCAGATGATACAGATTTCTTCTTCTGGACCTGGGAAGTCAGATACTCATTAGATTCTTTTAGGCGCTGGATCTGACTGAGCATCGAAATTTCTTTCATTTTTGCTATCTTTTCAGCATCAGTCATCACCAATTTCTTCTGAGTAGTCAGCCCAGATGGCATTATTTGTTCCTCCATCTCCTTATATAAAGGCTCGAGAGCCGGATCTTCAGAGGATCTCAACTTCTTCGGATCTGAGCCTTCAGCAGTTTCGATGGCGGCTACGGATCTAGTCCTCTTTCTATCCGCAGCCTTCAGTTCCAGGGGAAAGTTCTTCTTCTTAGCTTTGCCAGTAGTGGCAATTTGCTTCTTCCCTTCTTCCCCCTTTTTGGCATCATCGTCATTAATACGTTTGACGACTTCATCCACTGACTCCGCCAAAAGATTGAACTGACTATCCATCTCAGTCTGCTTTACCTGCAATTGCCCAATCTGCCCCACCATTCCTCTCAGGCCGATACTGAGCTGATCAACGGCTGAATTGTGTGCAGCCTTCAGTCGACCTTCGAAGTTCTGCATCCTTGAGTCTAGGGCAGATGCAATTTTCTCCTTCTCCTGTGCAGACAACTCCCTCAGCAGGTCCTCCTTCAGTTCAGTTCTTAACTTGACCAATTTCTCATCAACCAGTTGATCAACCTTTTCAGACAGTTGTTGATCCAGAAAGTTGGCAAGTTTAGTCTCCTACTGAGTCTGCACATCTGAAACCATCTGATTGCAGTTCTGAATGGCATCCTTGGCTTGCTCTGAAATGGCAGTTAGTTCTACATTGATTTCAGTCCGAGCTTCGCTAAAGAAATCAATTGCTGCATGCACATCAGTGGCCATATCATTCAGGTCTCTATCCAGCCTTTTCATCTTCTTATTCAGAGTTCTAGAATCTTTATCAACCCTAATTGCCTTTCGCTCAACGAGAATTACCCTTCTGTGCATATTCGAAAGAGCTCGTGAGGAATTTTCAGTGAACATAGCCGCTGGGGTGATCCAATTTCCTCGAACTCGGATAAGACCTGATCGACCCTCTCCTGAAGCCTCCGCTGCCCCGGGTCCAAGGGGTGCATCATCGGCCGGTGCACTGACTCCCTCAGTGCCACCTTGCTGATCGTCATCAGCAATCACAATCACCTCCGTTTCTGCTTCCTTCTGCTTTCCCTTCACTTCAGCCAACTGAGTCTCGGGCTCAGGATATATTTTGCAAACTGTTCTCATAAAATCCACCATTTTGATCAGATGATGTAAAGAGTTAACACCAAAATGATCAAAGAGGGCGGCTTCTAAATCTGCAATGCAGTCCCATCCTCTGGACTCTCCTGGCTGGCTGAGCTCAGACCAAGTAGCATTTCTGATCATGGCAAAAGTGCGGAGTTGCACAACTGCCTCCTTCTGAGCCTCAGTAAGATCAGGGAATCTCCTTTCCACCATCTCAGCAGCCTCTCCCCTTGCAACTATTTCGAAATCTGATAGACTGTTTACATCGGGCGCAGGGAAAGGCCATGGTGCTTCAGCCTGAACTGGTTCAGCAGCCTCTTGCTCAACTCCTCCTTCCTGAGCAGGCTCTTCCTGACCCAAACTCTGATAGGTTTCAGCAATAGTAAGGATCAGCTGGTTGGGTTCAGGGGATGCAATCGGGGCAAGTTCAGGAACAGCCTGCGCCTGAGCTGGTTCCTTCTCAACAGCTTCAGCAGAATCCTGCGCCTGAGCTGGTACCTTCTCAACAGATTCAGTAGATTGCATCTCCTGAACCTTCTTCTGTCGCCCAGCTGACCCAGAGTAGAGAAATTTCAGCTTTTGTTGCTTGGGTCTGAAGGTCTCGGATTTATCCTCCGCTGGCTTTGCTGTATCAGACTCTGAAGATTTGCCTGCCTGAGCCTGGACTTTCCCAGTCTTGCTCGTCTGGGCCTTCTTCTTCTGAGTCCGAGGCCTTCTCCTTATGCCAGCATCATCGGAATAAGCTCTGAAGAGATGGATTTTCACTGGGATCTCGAGTGATTGAGCCTGATCCACATCACCGAGATTCAGAGTCTCCAAGAGCATGGAGATCTTGGTGCCAAAATGCATCTTGGCCTCAAAAGTCGCCTGCCCCTCTGGCGAGTACTTGATCTTGCTGGTCTCAGCCACCAGCATTTGGAGGAAGTAACCCTCCCAGTCAAAATTATGCAGAGGGGAGTCGGAAATAACCATCATTGTGAACAGCTTCGGCCTGGAGATCTGCTCCAATCCTCCAGCAATGCCCATCACTCCCTGACTCGTCAGGTCGAAGAAGTGACGGCTTTCAGTCCTCAAGACTGATTTATTCAGGCCGGACTTCAGCACGACATCTCCATCACACAGGGACTGGAGAAAATCCTTCTCATTCCCAAACCCATACTCCACTGGGCTTCGTCCTTTGTTGGGAAGATTAAAAACCTCCTTAATCTTCTCCCGAACGTTGAAGGTGACCCACCTTCTGACCATCTCCTCCTCACCATCCTTTCCCTTCTCACAGGTGTTCAAGGGAATACAAGTTTCCCACTCCTGGGAGACTTTGTTTTTCGCCATCTTCAGGTAGAAGGCAGCAATGAGTCTGGGGTGGAGCCTCTGTGGCTTTGCAGTGACGAACTGCAGAAGACCTGCATTATCAAATAGGTCTCGTACAGGCATAATATCAGGGTTATTAGAAGAAAAATCTCCATAAGGCTCGTAATGTATTTCATTCCTTAAGTGGAAAAGGTTTCCAAAAAAGGTATCTGCAGAGGGTGAAGCCATGGAAGATTTTGAGAGATTTGAAGAGAATCGGTTTTTAGAGAGGATAAGTTAAGAAAATATTGGGTGCATAAAAGTTTTAACAACACGATCTTCTCTTATTTATAGAAAGAAAAAATTTCGGTTTTAATCGAACGGTTTAGAAAATAGTGACCTATGGGATTCAATGGACAAGATTTGAGTAGTAAAAAGCATTTGCCTTTTCGGTTCTTCAAAGGTAATTGGTCAAAATTTTATTGATAACTGTTCCCGCCCACAGTGCATTAAATGCACATTAGAGCATGTCCGTATTTATTTCAAACAAATTGAATTAAATAATAACCGAATATTAAAACGAACGGCTGGGATCATTTGGCAAATTAAATTGATTTGACAATGCAGCACAGTGAAAAGGATAATGCACGCAATATTAGATGACTAGACAAAAATCAGGAAACATACCAGTCAGTCAGATATGTATTCTGACTGATACCACTTATTGGTCTATCAGGGTGACAAGCCCTGAACTCTGTGTCCTGAATCTTAGTCAGTCTATACTGATCATCCATTTTGTACTGAATGTTCCTCCTACAACCATTCACATTCTCTCTGAGTTCCCTTCATCCTGAGTCCATATGAGTTATTCCCCCTGACCTTGTGCATTCTTATCAGAGATTCAAACTGAATCACCTAAGCCTGGGTCAAGGAGTCCTAACTCTACTGATAACTCAACAAACCTGGTTTCAGGCAGAGCCTTAGTCAGGATGTCAGCTCTCTGTTTTTCAGTAGGGACTCTCTCCATCATGATGTCCTTCTTTTCAACATGATCTCTGATAAAGTGATGCCTGATGTCTACATGCTTACACCTTGTGTGTAAGACTGGGTTTTGGGATATGGCAATGGCACTATTATTGTCACAATAAATTGGGACTTCAGTAGCCTCAACTTGGTAGTCTCTCAGTTGTTGTTTCAGCCAAAGAATCTGAGAGCAACAACTGCCTGCCGCCATATACTCAGCCTCAGTAGTAGACGTTGCAACACTGGTTTGCTTCTTAGAAAACCAAGAGATCAGTTTACTCCCTAGAAACTGACATGTGCATGTAGTTGATTTCCTATCAAGTCTACAGCCTCCATAATCAGCGTCTGAATAGCCAGTCAATTCTAGGTTGTCATCAGAGGGATACCAAAGTCCTAAGTTGACTGTACCTCTTAGGTATTTCAGAATCTTTTTGGCACTCTCTAAATGACTCTTCTTTGGATCAGACTGATACCTTGCGCAAACTCCAACTGCATAAGTGATGTCAGGACGACTAGCAGTCAGATATAATAAAGATCCAATCAGTGCCCTATATTCAGTCTGATTTACTGAGGCTCCTTCTTTGTCAGGATCCAGCTTCTCATTCGTGTTCATGGGAATGCGTGAGACTCTGCTGGACTGAACTCCAAATTTCTGAATCAAGTCCCTCGCATACTTGGACTGATTGATGAAAATTCCGGAGTCAGTTTGCCTGACTTGGAGACCCAGAAAGAAATTCATTTCTCCCATCATTGACATCTCAAATTTCCCAGTCATCAGCTTGGAAAATTTCTCACAAAGCTTCAGATTAGGAGATCCAAATATTATGTCATCCACATAAATCTGAACCAAGAGAATGTCTTCCCCTTCGGTGATCCGGAAGAGGGTCCTGTCCACTGTTCCTCTCACGAACCTGTGGTCTATCAGGAATTGGGATAATGTATCATACCAAGCTCTCGGAGCTTGCTTCAGGCCATAAAGGGCTTTCTTCAGGTGGTATACTTTATTACCAACTTCGAATCCAGGAGGTTGCTCAACATACACCTCCTCATTCAGTACACCATTCAGAAAAGCACTTTTTACGTCCATCTGATACACTTTGAATTTCTTGAATGTTGCATAAGCCAGAAACAACCTGATTGCTTCTAATCTTGCGACTGGAGCAAAGGTCTCATCATAGTTGATACCTTCGGCTTGACAGTAACCTTTTGCTACAAGCCTGGCCTTATTTCTGACAACAACATTCTTCTCATCCCTCTTATTCTTGAAAACCCATTTGGTGCCAATAACGTGTTGACGCCTAGGTCTATCCACTAACTCCCAAACCTGATTCCGCTCAAACTGATTGAGCTCATCCTGCATGGCTAGGATCCAGTTGGGATCAGCTAGAGCTTCTTCTATGCTTGTAGGTTCCTGATCACTCAGGAAGCAACAAAACATAGCACTTTCACCAAAGGACAACCTCGTCCTGACCCCCTCATTGATATCTCCAATGATATCAGCCAATGAGTGATCATCTAGCCATCGCCTCCTGCTGACTGGAGCACTGGGAGCTACTGATGTTCCATTGCCTGATCCTGAAACATTAGTCTCAATAATAATAGGCAAAGAAGCGGAACGAGCAAGAACAGGGGATACTGAGTCATTTCCTGAGGGTTCACCAATATCAGAGAAATTGTTTCCCCCTACAGTGTTGGACTCAGTAACTGTCTCAGGTGCAGAAGCATCATCACCGACAGTACGTACCTCAGGTTGAGTCTGTCCCTCCGTCTGAGACTCAACATTTTCCGAGGCAGGGGCTAGCTGAGGGTTGGCCTGAAGTCCATCCTGATCTTCATCATCATCATCATCCCATCCCTTGGGAGCACTGACAAGTTTGATCTTGAATTCAGGATTCTTCAGACTCAGCCTTGTTACCCTTTTGGTAATTCCCTCAGTATCAGGACTTGGAACCTGTTTCCTATGCACTGATGTAGTCTAATCAAACACAATATGAGGTGTTTCCTCCACACAAAGGGTCCGACAGTTATACACCCTGAAAGCTTTACTGACTGAGGAGTATCCTAAGAAAACTCCCTCATCAGATTTGCTATCAAAGGCTTTCAGCTAGTCTTTTCCATTGTTCAGGATGAAACACTTACACCCAAAAATATGGAAATAAGAGATGCGAGGTTTCCTCTTGTTCCAAGTCTCATAGGGTGTCTGAGCATGTTGTTTGTTCAGCATAGATCGGTTCTGAGTGTAGCAAGCAGTGTTGATTGCTTCAGCCCAGTACTTCTTGAGCAGTCCTGATTCAGCAAACATGGTCCTGGCAGCTTCCTTCAGGGTACGATTCCTTCTTTCAGCTACCCCATTCTGCTGAGGGGTCCTAGCTGCAGAAGTCTCATGAGCTATACCATGGTTAGTACAAAAGTCAGTTATAATAGAGTTTATAAACTCGGTTCCTCGATCTGATCGAATCCTGACAATGCTCTGACCCTGTTCAGTACTCAATTGCTTGAGTAACTCAGGAAGCTTGACCTGTGTCTCCTTTTTGTTCAGCAAGAAAATAACCCATGTGTACCTGGAATAGTCATCAACAACAACAAGGGTATATTTCCTACCATTTATGCTGACAGGAGTTACTGGACCAAAGAGATCCATGTGCAGGAGCTGAAGCACTTTGTCAGTAGAGAAGGCTTCCTTCACCTTGAATGAGGTTTTGGTTTGCTTGCCTTCCTGACATGCTCCGCACACGTGGTCTTTGCTAAAAACTTCATTAGGCAGACCATCTACAAGAGAAAGTCTAGAGATTTTGTTAATAATCTTGAAGTTTAAGTGACTCAGACGTTTATGCCAAAGCCAACTGAGCTCAGAGGAGCTCTTAGCGACCAGACAGGTTTCAGGAGGGCTGCTCTTGAAGTCAGCAAAGTATACATTGCCCTTCCTGACTCCTGTAATCAGAACCTGCAGTGTAGATTTATCCTTTACGAGACACATGTTAGATGTAAATTCTACACTATATCCTCGGTCATAAAACTGACTAACCGAGAGCAAGTTATGTCTTAGTCCTTCAACATATGATACATTCATAACACGGACAGAGTTAATAACAAGGGTTCCGAATCCTCTGGTGAAACCCTTAGAGTTATCACCAAAGGTTACCTGCGGGCCTTCTTGAGTTACATAATCCTGAAGGAGATCACGAAATCCGGTCATGTGCCTGGAACATCCTGAGTCCAAGTACCAGTCCTTCATCAGATCCTCCTACTTCTTCTTGTAGCCCGCAGTGACCTGAAAAGAATCAGGCCTCAGGTACCCATCTCGTATTGGGTCCTACTGAGTCAGCCATTTTCTTCGGGATCCAGATTTGTCTGACAATTCTGACAGCATCAGAAGTGTAGACCTGTTTCCCTGAAATGTCAACATACACAGTTCTCTTCTTCCTTTGTGCCTGGGAAGTTGAGGGTGTATGGGTGTCAGCCTGAGATACAGGAGCCCTAGTTTGATTTCTGGGGGTGGGCCTCCTGTTTCTCCTTGACCTGGGTGCATTGGGCTGAAGTCTGTCCTGAGAAGGAGCAGCTCTGGCCTGACCTCTTGGCACATGAGGTCTGGTCTGAGTGTTTCTGGAGTCAGGTCTCCATTGCCTTTCAGAGGCCACCTGGTTTGTCCTTGCTCTTAGAGAATTAGGACGCTCCTGATGGGCTCTGTGCCCTGTCTGAGGAGTCTGAACCTCAGTAGTCCTAGGTCTTGCCTGAGGTCTCCTTTGTCCTGAGTTCCTTTTGTTCTGAACATTTCTAGGCTGGGCCTGAGAAGTGCTAGGAACAAAATTCTTCCCAGTTTCAGGATTCCTAGGCTGGACCTTGGAGTTCCTTTGGTCTGTCTTCCTAGACTCAGAATGAGAAACTTTGACCTTTTCCTTAGGTTTTTGTCTTGGTTTCTCAGTTCTTTGCCTGACAGGTTCAGCAGGCATTTTCTCCTTCCCTTTGCCTTTATTCTGATGAGCAACATTGGAGCTCTTGTCATCAGTTAGGGCAGGGACAAACTTTTTCTGAGAGTTGCTTCCTGAAGCACCTCTCTTTTTCTTGCCCTTTGGGTCTTTTGAGGCATCATAGCTTAACCCAGCTTTAGCACCATCAGTCAGCTGAGAGAAATTTGTCAACTCATCAACCACTTGGGTAGATGTGTATAACTTCTTTAGCTTGACTTCAAGATGCCCATTGATTTCTTTCAGGGCCTCAATTTCAGCGGTGTATTGAAGCACTAATTCTGAATGAGCTTTATCTTTTGAGATCAGCTCAAGATCCCAAGCAGTTTGCTCAGCACAAAGGCGAGCTTGCCACTCAGTTTCGAGCATCATTCTTAAAACAGTTTGCTCAATTATCAGTTGTTCCTGAGCAAGGAACAAATCAGTGTCACGAGTCTCAATCAGCGAGCTGATGACACCCTTCAGTCTTTCTACCTCCAGTGGAGCTTCATCATGCTTATTCTTAGCATTAAGTAGCTCCTCCTGAAGATGTACTAATCTGAGGGCTTCCTCAGTGTCTTTTACTCTGAGAGACTCAGTTAACCGATCGTTCTTCTCACTCAGTTGTGCGTTCACATCCACTGTGTGAGTATGAGTCTCCTGCAGCCTAGAGAAGTCAACCATCAATTGCCCTAGGGCGAGCTGAAGGTCGAGTTCTCCTGCTAAATCTGAGCTAAACTCAGGTGCGTGATCAGGAGAAGAGGCAGAAGAACATACCTCATCATCTGCCATCAGGCAGAGGTCATCATACTCCTCATCTGAAAAGAGTTCAGGAGACCGGCGTCCAGGGCCATCTGAATCTGAGGAATCCTCAGCTAGCAACGCTCTCCGGTCTGAAGCCCTGAGCTCTCTTTTGGCTCTCCGATCTTCTCACTCACGAGCACTGAGCTCCGGACAATCATACTGATAATGTCCGGACTTTTTGCAGTGGTAGCACTGATCTGCGTCAGATGAAAGTTTCTTGTCTGTGTACCTTTTATCAGAGGATTCCCTCCTGCTCCCTGATGATCTTTCAGGTTTGGAGCTGGATCTTCTGGGCTCATCCTCTCTCCTCTTTTCATCTCTGCATCGCTCAGGCTCATTGCGATCCCTCCTGGAATCTGAACCTCTTCTTTCTTCTCTCCGGGGGCTAGATCTCCTGGGGCTGGAGTACCTGCGATCACGGGTGTCAGTATAAAATTTCTTATACCTGCCGTAACGAGAGTTCAATTTCTCGAATCGCCGTGCCATCAGGCTGTACTCCAAGGCTAGCTCATCTTTGTTCATGTCTTTTAGAGACTTGGAGCCAGATCCAGCCTCAGGCTCAGGAGTAGCTTTAAGAGCCACGCTCTTTTCCTTTT